>JAIUND010004521.1:0-11737 GCA_034699125.1 Gisinianus flammeolus | reverse complement strand
TGGTGTACAATACACAATGCTTTGTAATTAGTTTACTATAGGATAAAAAATGGATCATTGTTGTCCGTCAATATTACATAATAAAAAATAAAAAAAATTCTCCTCTTGTATACTACTCCACTTCCACTCACAACTCTCATTCCTCTCATTACACTTCCAACTACTATTCCCTCTAGGCATACAACTACACTTCCACTTCTAACTCTCATTCCTATTATAACAGTTCCTACGACAATTCCTCCTCTGCATACAACTCCACTTCTACTCACAACTCTCATTCCTACTATAATAATTCCTACTAAAATTCCCCTTTTGTATTCAACTCCACTTCCATTCCTATCACAACAATTTCTATTATAATCAAAACTTCCCTTCCACTCACAACCCTCATTTCTATTATATCCACTTCTGCTTTGAACACAACTCCACTTTTAGTCACAACTCTCACTCCGATATCATCAATTCCTACTACAATTCAACCTCTGCACACTCCTATTTCAATCATGGCAATCCTTACTACAATCTCTACTCCAACATGAGCTGCTAAAGGTATGACTGGAATTTCGAATACAAGTGAGAAAGTTGTTATTAATCCATCCACTACTTTGCCTTTTTTCACCCTGGGGAGAACTGACAGCAGGAGGACTCTCACTAAGATAATAGAACATAATAGAATATAAATGAGTGCACTATAACATCAGTTTGACAACTAATATAAAACAATAATACATACTTACCTGCTAACGTCAGATGATCGTCTTGAAGAAGAGAAGAACAAGAAGAACAGCTTGAAGATGAAATTGTCTCATACGCGGGAGTTCTGGCACTTTTGTCTCCTTTTTGTCCAATTGGTGGTGGCACAATTTGGTACAAAAACAGTTTCATTACAAACGCGAAGATGAAGCCCAGGCGCTGGTACAGCAAGTAACTCGGGATACTGTATCCCTTTAAAAACTAATGCAGAAATTGTGTGCATAGTTTTTGGAATAATTATTGAGAAACTTTTGAATACATTTACAAGCATCACTATATTCCAAACCTGTACTTGTCGTCATTGACAAATCCAAAGCCAACTCGCCAGTACAGACAGATTGCACGAGTGGGTTCGTCAAATCCAAAGGAAACTCGCCCGGGCGAGCAGATACTTCGGGTAGACTCACATCTTTTAAAATGACCAAAAAATAAACAATTTTCTATTGTTCTTATGAATTTAAAAACGTAAAAACTAGAAATGAGACTATCTGTATATTGTAAATTGTTTCATACCATTTTCTGAAGCAATCCTTTCTTCTGGATCCACTGCAACAAGATGGTAGTTGTCATCATCGAAAGATAAAACACAAATTTCGTATTCAATATTTTTATTCATTTTTAATTCAACAAGAAAAATTGAAACTAGTGCCTAGTTACAAAAAAGTCTTACCCAAATCTCCAGTCAAATCCTTAATAGCGGAAAGGCTGTCACAATTGCTCGTCTCCACTGCCATGAGCTGTTGTTGATGAATTCGAGCAAGTTCCATCCTTTCTTCGGCTTTATCCGGAGCTATTTGTCCTGCGGATTTCTTCATTTGCAACTTCAACCTTTCTTCAGCTTTTTCAGCAGCATTATCTCTTAGGGATCTTCGCTCTTCCCTTGGTTTCGTTTTATCTCCTATTTAAAACACAAATTTTTAAAAATTTACGGAATAACAACAATAAATATGTACTTTTTTCCTTTTACAATGATTTGTGCTTTTCCGATTTTCCAATACTTTATATTTGACCTTTATCATCCTTGTTGGTTTCCAACTTTGACACATCAGCTTCCTTTGATGTGCTTTTCCCGTCATCTTTTGATTTTTGAAGAGTCTTGCCGGACTTTGCAATTTAGCTTTTTGTGCTTCTGAAGTTTCCAAATTTTGTTTAAGAGCATGCTCGTCAAACGAATTACGAGCTTGAAACATAGTCTCACACTCTTTATTGAGGTCAAAACCATTGTCATACAGAGAAATAAACATTGCCTGTTCACTCTCTAGAACGTATTCTACGGCTGGTGTAAAATTCATCAACTCTTTTGTGCATTTGAAAAGTTTTTCAATCTCTTCATACTCTTTCCCTTTGAAAAGATGGGGGGAAGGAAAAAACAGCGAAGGCAAATAATTAACGTGCATATTTGGCTGTTGAAGCCAAGCACTGTCAACTTTTGAGCAGACAAAATCTGAAATTTCTTCCAAGGAATCCGAATCGTTGGCCATAGTGATATACAGCTGAATTCTATGTTTAATAACCTCCACTGCCGGTTCCACTTTAGGTCTAAGTCGAAAAACTTTGGAGACGAGAGGATTAAGAGCACAGGAAAGGCAAAGGAATTGTTAACTCTGGATGGGGGAAGATTTCCCATTTGTTGTGGGACTGGACATAGGGAAAACAATCTCGACATCTCTCCACAATAGTTCGAGCATGTTGCATCCCTCGGAGGATTCGGAATTTCGCACCAATTTTGAACGTGATCAAATGTGCTCCTCCATGTAGGGTTTTTAGGTGGATTTGTCGCAAGAGAAGATGGGAGAGAGTGTGATCCCATTTTAGGATCATCGGGTATCTCTCGTTGAATTTCAGAGAGGGGCTTTGGATTCTTCCTCCGACTATCAGAATTTCTTCTGAATTGAGGAAAGGATTGAGTCGAGTAAGTCCACTCGCATTCGGTAATTCGACTACATCTCTCATCTTCTGTAATCCGGTGAAGAGTTGGTTGTTGAGAGAATTTCCACTGGAGGTGACGGCGGAGGCATCCATGACTGGACGGACCTTCGTTGTATTCGACTCTTCTTTGATGACCATGTAGAGTGGGATACAATAATGTTAATGTGGGGGTAGATGCAACTCATTCAGAGGCACCGCCTCTGCATAGCCCGCCCGGATGAGGTCGATGACTGCCTTATTGAAAGCCATCTTTTTGAGGCCGGTGAGGTCCGCATTAAATTGACGATGGGTTGAATGTACCCGTGAGGCAGCTCCAGGTTTGGAGCGACCCAAAGGGTTTAGAAACGATTGGGAATTGTGAAGGGAATTCTAACCCATACAAGCCAAATTCCATACCTCTCTTTTGGAGTTCTCGAGTCCATCCTCGGGACAAGAGGAGGGGCCTATCGGCTTGGACCGAGGGGTTGAGGATTCGAATTTGATGATTGTGGGTGAAGAATTTCTGGGCGAGTTGATCTCTCTTGGGAGTCAACTTCCGGAGGGGCGGCTCAGAAATTGTCCAGAATCGTTCGATGATCTCACTGAGATGGGCGAGAGCTTTGTCATCATCCAATTCCTCTTCTCGATAGATGAGCTTTTTAGCATGAGTAGCTAGCCAGACGAAGCAGGGCATCTTGAGGATGATGGAAAAGGCTGAGGGTTTGACTGGGGGATTTTCCGCAAAGGGTGGAGCAGTCTCTCCGTACATGATCCATCCGAATCGGGTTTTCTCCACTCCGGGAGTTCCAGGAGGGCCGACGATGGTTCGGCTCATTTTCAATTTATGGACGACTCCTGCTCTAAAAATAAAGTCGACTTGACCGGACGAACAAAATGTGTTGTCGACGAAGTAGAGTTTTAAGGGGTCCAAATGCCTCCACTTCTGGATTCTGAAGGACGAGGAGGGAGTAGGTCCAGCACATACTTCGATTACGAAGCATTGCACATGAAGGAATAATGTCGTATCATATTTGGATTGGATGGTCACTCGGGGCACAAAGTTGGCAGATTCACAGGCTTGACCTGCGACTCCAACGAGTTGACAATTGATGGGAGTGAGCGTGAGTTTCAGCTTCTTTGCCATGGAAAGAGTAAGGAAATTTGCGGATGAGCAATTGTCCCACAATCCTCTCATCTGAGAGGTAAATCCTTCCTTCGTTTGGACAAAGACCTTGACGAGGGGGATAAGGGAATTTCCAGCTGAGATGAAATTGACCTGGACCGCTTGCATATTCTTTTGGAGGTATACTTCTCCATGTCCCGCGATGCATGTGGTTTGTCGTGGAGCAGCGACTTCCGACTGGGAGGCGACTGCATTGGTATGGAAAACCGTATACGTCTTTTTCCTCTGCTTCCCTTTCTTCTTGAATTTAGGACGAGGAGCAGACGGCTTGGGTTTGGGAGAACGTGATGGTTGTTGTTGTTGTTGTGGAGGAGTAGAGGGAATTGTCTCCGTACACAACATACTGTGATGATGACCTCCGCATCTTTTACAAGTTTATACGGAGGTACATTTCTTAGTTGGATGAGGACCCAGACAATTGAAGCAAGCTCGAGACTTTTCAACAATGTCTCTCTTGACTTGTGGGCCATAAGCAGCATAAAGGATGGGACAGGAATAAGTATGGGAATCCTTACAGACCGTACAAATGTCTGTATAAAATAAAATACATTGGAGCCTTATTTACAGTTTTAGACTTAATCTTCTATATTTCTGTCCTTGCTTTTTCGCTATTGACTAATAGGGATCTAGACTTATGTCTAGGAATTTTAATAGTCGTTAAACGAGCATCAAAAAGATCCTTAATGCAAATTATATGATTTTCAAGTAAAGTTTTAACTAATTTTTGATCAAAATACATTGGGTTGCTTAATCTTATTTCATTATAATAGGTTTGATTAACATTGTGAAATTTAAATTCTGTTCTGAGAAAACAGCGGCGCAGGTTTTTACAGAACTTTGTGTGCTCATAGCTTAATTTACCGTCTGTTATGACTTGTTTTTCTAATAACTGTCTAGGGGTCATAAAATATTTATTATTTTTAAAATTTATCATTTGTAGTAGAAATTTTATTCAAAAAGGGAGTAATGGAGCAAATGGATTTTTTACCCACACACAGTGATCCGGATGCCAAATAAAAGCGCCTTTGCATGCAAATGTCAAGTTCTCAATTATCAAAAATAGAATTCCCCTATACGAATGTTGATATTTGAGCATTGTTTTGAGAACTTTCCAAGAATTGAAATTACTTAATGTAGCTGTAATAATTTAATAAACTTCCGAGCTCCCATTTGCACTAATGCTAAAATTTCACAATCAAAAAGTTGCACTACTTCCAGCGACTTCCAAGCAGCGACCTATACAGCTTGGTGCTATATTTAATGGAGATAATTGTGCATAAACATTGGCTGCTGCTGCTGCTGGTCTGCATGATAAATCAATTCGAAAATGCAATATTTATGGAATTTAGATAATTGATGCAGTGCCGCGGTATCCTTGCGCTGGGGCGGAAAACTGACAAAATCAAAATTATGACAAAATCCGAATTTTGAGTGGAGAAACCAATATGTATTTTTCCATCGTCCTTTTGGTAATACAATTTTATAATTATTATAAATTAAACATATAATATTAAATACAATTATTTATAGTGTTTTTGAAATGCTCTGATAAAATTTCATGTGCGTGCAAAATCTTTAATATTGTGTTTGTAATATACAAACACATGTACGTACATAATTTGTATGTACATGCAAGTAATTTGTACCTTCACCTATTAATTTCGTCATCTCCTAAAATTTTGCTATGTCGAACGAATCCAATGAAATTGACTCGGATGTGGAATGAATCAAACATCAATAATCAACAAGTTTTTTTACTTTAAAACATGTTTGAGGCCAAATTGCTGATGGAACGAGGAAATATCCGGAGAATACCCCTTTCGGGTATATACGTCACCCGAAACAAAATGAAAAATTAACCATGAAATTCAGGGTGCTTTTTTATGTCAGGACGGGTAGTTTTGTCAATTTCACAAACTTCCTTGAAGTGGGGCGCTTTTATTTGGCATCCGGATCACTGTGCGTCGGTTTGCCGGTATAACTTGACACTTTGTATATATAGACATGGCGAGGACTCCTTTCGTCAAAATTAATAGTGCCGCTTTTGGATCCATCAAAAAATTATAAAATGTACAATTGTCCATCAGAGGCAAATCCGGGCTACATAGCTGAGCCTTATCACATCCACGGGTGACTTTTTTTTCTTTAAATTTCCTTTCATTTCCCCTGCTGGGTGTGTGAGTACGCGCACCTTGAAGAGAAAAGGGCCCATAATTGAAAATTGAACATATCGTCTGTTAAGTTCACAAACGAACTATAACGATTTTCTTTAATTTGCGGAAATGCGACTAATACACTGCGTCCGTCTTTGTGGCTAAAATTGTGAAAAAATTCGGGGTGACAGAAAAGGTCATGGCAGACAATCATGTCGAAGTACCCAAAACTCCATCTCAAGCCCTTTGACCTTTGGAGCACAGGTCAACGAAATTAAGGAAAATAATCATAGTTCGTTTGTGAACTTAACAGGCGATATATGAATGAATATTAAATATAATTCAAATACGGGTATAGATATGGCGGGCATATCCCATCGATGCGCTTCAGATTCGGTTCCAGTTTCGGTCGGACATCCCGTAACTGTTTAGAAGATCCTTGCGTGGCTCAAGCACCCATCCCCATCCTTCAACCCGTCTACAATCCAACAAACTGTCCCAACCACAACAACAACAAACGCCCAACAGATGACAACTTTTTCGATTCACCCTGCGAATTCTGTTCAGCAACTCCAAATCCTCCATCAAGACCTCAAACAAGTTGTGGATATGACTATAATTCTAGTGGTTCTGGTGGATCAGGTTCACAAGAGAGACCAAAAACAAGCTACAATTTCCCATCCTCATCATCCTCATCATCTTGTGAAGGACCCAAATTTGAGTTTGAATTCCAAGCAGCAGCCTCAATGAAGAACTGTAGTCGAGAGCGACCGAAAACGGCGGCATGTTGCTCTTCCACAAATTCCTGCTGCTCCAAACCACCCGGATCTAGCAAGAAAAAAAAAAAAAGAGTCCACGTCAAGACCACGTGACATGGATATGGATATGGACATGGGTTTGGAGGAGCCAGAAACGGGACCGGAAACTGATGGGACTGGGACAGATGGTAGGAGTTGTTGTTGTTGGAGAGTGGCAAGTCCGGTGGGATGTTCGGACCTTGGTTGTTGTACAGGTTTGGTTTGTCCACCTCAAAAAAGGCCATCACGGGAAAAGTCCGTGCCATGTGATTCACTCCCAGCAGCATCCTGCTGTGGGGAAACATGTGACCCGCGAACGCATCATATAAATCGATCCCCGTATGCTTGTCCGTGTCGTGAGGATCCGAATCCGAGTATTTACCGATGTTGTGAGCCCATGTCCTCGTCCTACACTGGACACGTCCCAGGTTTCACTTTCTACAGTAATGGACGGACTTCTGGCAAGGCCACTTTCGGCACCAAACAATACATGGACAAGTGCATGTTCTACAATACTTTTGCCAAGTAACTCCTCACCCCTTGACCTCTTGACCTCGTGACCACTTGACCCCGTGATCTTGCTACACCTATATTACGCCATCATCCAGCACTCCTTTGTCATATGTATCGTATCATGTCTGAACACTTTTGGAATAATCCTAACTTAAATTCTCAGCTCGATTGTCAATTCCCGAAAATGTCCAAAGATTTATAAAAGTCAAATCCCACGTGATTTCCTCAATTATATATGTACCGAAAAAATAGAGTAAATTAAATTATGCGCCCGTTTTTTTGGGCGGGAATGTCCGCAATGCCAAATTTCAATATGTTGTGTTGTCTTGTCTTGTGTATAATTGGTATAGATATTTTAAATTGTTTAATTGAGATTTCCTGTGGATCAACTTTGAATCTTAAAATAATTTGACATTCCGAATATTCCGATCCGCAGTTCTTGTGTGTATACACCATTTTTATTTTTATTTGTCGAGGAATGCGAGGAAATTCTTACATCCATCCTGCTGTGGAATGGAAAAATCCTTATAGGGTCAACAAATATATATATAAAAATACAAAAAAAACCAAGCGTAAAAACTGTAATGTCTTGCACACATCCTAAATAAATAATAGAGAATAAGAAGGAATTGAATGGAATTGAAAATTCGTAGTTGGCGGGTAGATTTAAATTAAATTAAATGTATATAGACTGATTTTGTTCAGTCATCTTCCTCTTCCTCCTCTTCTTCTTCTTCCTCTTCATCACCTTCATTGTCCACGAATTTATCCTCCACATCCGCAATTTCATCCAGCTAAATACGCATATAATGTATAAGGGATTTAAATTCCAGCATTCACCATTGAAAAAGATCAAGGAACTCAAGATTTAAATTCCTTCCAACTTTTGAATGTGGAAAAAATGGCGGGAACCAATATATATATATTGTTACCTGAAGCTTGGCGAGCCAGGCTTGTTCTTCTTCGACTGATGGGTCAGCTATTTCTTCCAATTCCGGTCCGTCCTTGTACTCTGATTGGGGCTCATCCGGGATGGGCGGAGCATAGGAATACGCGCGGAATTTCAAACCATCCCCCAAATAAATATTCTCCACTTTCCCCCTAAAAAAAAAAGAAACAAAAAAAAAAAAAATCCCACACAAAATTAATAACCGCACAACCAAAAAATATTCAATTACAAATTAGCATTCCCGGGGCGCAATTTTGAATTTGAAACAATTCCACCAAGGTCAAGGTCAAGTTGACCTGGATCTTTGACGCTTTTGAAACAAGTCCACCAAGGTCAAGGTCAAGTTGACCTGGACCTTTGACGCTTTTGAATCAATTCCACCAAGGTCAAGGTCAAGTTGACCTGGATCTTTGACGCTTGACCTTACTTGCTCGTGCACATGGCGTTCGCTCCCGGCCACAAATTGGACCTGACAGCCGCCACTTGAAACTCGGTAAAGACGGTAGAGGACGCGCGGGCACTCCAAGGGATCGTCCCCGCCCAATCCTTGTCCTCGGCGAGGGATGTAAAGAGCGCAGGCGCGATTTCCTTATCCTTATTCTTAGCTCCTCCTCCTCCTGCGCCCTCTTCATCCTCATCGTCCTCCTCTTCTTCCTCCTCCTCCTCCTCCTCCACGTCCTCCTCCTCCCCACCACCCCCCGCCTTCAGTTTCTTCTTGAGTTTCTCCATGTTCACCCAGGTGACGCGACCTTGTCGGAGAATGTAGGACACGTGATGAACCCACAAGTCCACACTTGAATTCGCCAAGTCCCCAATCACAGGGGGGCGGAGCTTTTTCTTGGGGTAAACAATGTCAGACTTGACTCCGCCCCCTTCCTCCTCCTCTTCTTCTTCCTCCTCCTCCACTTCCTCTTCCCCCTCTCCATCCTCCTCATCCTCATACTTGCTCGTTCGATAGAAGCCACGTGGGGAGACTTGAGAGCCCGCCGTGATTCGCCCAAGTAGGACTCGAAGGTAATGACCTTCCCGACCCGGAAATGGTGGGGTGGACCGGATTTGAGAGTCCAAATCCCCAGTGAGGAACCAACGGATACTCCGAGCCACATTGATTTGTTGGGGAGTGATGAGGGGGAGGCGGAGCCAGTCCTCGGTGAGGTCATTGCAAACATAGAATATCCGACGGTTCACGCCTTTCCCGGCTTCTTCAGGTGGGACTGGGATTTCGGGGTCGGAGCGGGCTGTGGGGAAATTGGACATGAGCTCTGCTTGATATTCCCGCCAACGAGCAGCTTCTTTTGCTTCGTCCGGGTCCTCAAAATCAAATTCCAAGCCTTCCCCAGGATATTCATTGTTGATGGTGGCAGAGTTGGGCAGCGGTGCGGCGGGATTTGAACTTGATCTTTATACAATTTCAAAATTTCAAATCAAAAAAATATTTACATTTATTTTGGGGGAATTCTGGAGGGATTTTAAGTGTGTTTAATAAGGATCAATGTTTTTGGGACTTGCTGGTAGGCGGAGAGGACGTCTGGATTCGTGACGGCCCCACCAGCTCTTTGAAATGTGGCGCCAGCTCCTGGGACCAGTTTACTCGGGTCTTCCTCATAGCCTGAGGCGTCCTGAATCGCCTCCATTGGCGACGTGTCCTAAGAACAAATTCATTCATTGATTATACAAGAAAAAGAAAACTGGAATACTGAATACGGAATTGGAATTTTAATTGTCCAAGAATTCGCGTAAAACTGAACACTATTCAAGGATATCTTGGAAATGACTGCAAATCCTCGCATGTGTCAAAAAAAATTAGAAAGAATGGAAGAGAGATTCTTGAAATTGAATTAAAATGTACCAGAAATCCTTGAAAATGAAATGAAATCTAATCTAATCTAACAATCATTTCTGCAATTCAAAATACAGTTCTTGCAATTTGAATTTGAGGACGGTGGAAATGAGGTTAAGTATACTATTAATAATTGCGATAATTGTAATTAAAACATGTGGTTTAAATGGTGGTTTACAGCTGGGACGGTCCAATTATCTTCCGTCGTCTCTCCAGTCAATTCCAATTCCGCCACATAGTAATTTTTCTCCATCCCGAATATTTTCCCCCAAAACCTATACAACCCCCCCCCAAAAAAAAACAAAAAAAACAGTATAAATCATCACAAAAAAACAACTCGCTCCAAAAGACTTGTTCACACTCCCACAAATCACAAAAGCAAGCACATGAAAACACAACCAAAAAGCTGACGCTGCGATTTTCTATATATCGTGTGTTATGTTCACAAACGAACTATAACGATTTTCCTTAATTTGCCGGAAATGCGACGACTGCGTCCGTCTTTGTGGGTAAAATTGTGAAAAAATTCAGGGTGACAGAAAAAAGGTCATGGCACACAATAATGTCGCAGGACCCAAAGACCCATCTTGTAGCCCTTTGACCTTTGGCGCAGGTCAAGGAAATTAAGGAAAATAATTATAGTTCCTTTGTGAACTTAACAGATTCTCTACATTTTTGAGGGTATTTTTGATGGTAGTATTTTTCGGATTTGTCCGCAGTAATTGTATATTGTATTATATTCTCACCGGATGCGGGCGACGGGTCGAGTCACTTTGACCTGCCGAAGGAGAAGAGCCACTCGGAACATTTCCTCACGTGGAAGTCCAATATTGATTTGTTCCAAATAGTATTGAAGACGAAGGAGATTGGGGAAGCCTCCCATTCCGCCGCCACTACTCCCCTCACCCCCCGTCTCTCTCTGCTCCGCCGACCACATGGCATATTTCTTCCACGTGTCCGTCAGATAATGAGCATCACGAATCATGGGCTCACTCAAATTAAATGCATCCTGAATCACATCCGCCACCTCAGTGAATCGATAGCGTTTCAAATTCAAACTCATCTCCTCCATGAAATCCACCGGATTCTCTGGTGCTCGGTTGTCCAACATCTTTCGGATCAATTGACTAAAATGATCGTACCTTTTCAAAAACAAAAAAAAACAAAAAAAAAAACAACATGTTTTCAACGAAATTCATATAGTCATAATTCAATGTTCTACAAAATAATAATAATAATAATAATAATACAGAGACAAACATTTAGAATTATCACACATGATCATCATGGATCAAAAAGAGTGGGAGATTTTAAATATCGAATGTTAAAATGTCAATTATTATTATTATTATTATTATTTATTTATGTTTGTTTCATTTCCGTACAGGGAAATCCCGGTTTTGGTGCTGCCTTTCATAAAGAATTCCTTGGCGCGAATGAAATCATTCAAATTGTAATTCGGCTCAGGGTCCACGGTAATTATCGGCATCTCCATCTCTTCTTCTTCTTCATATTCACCTATATATAAAAAATCAAACAAATCCACACATGATGTTTTTTATAGTAGAGAGGATGCACAATTTTTTTGTTTTCATTTTTTCATTTTTAGAGTCCGGCAAAAGAGGAGTGGGATCGTTCGAT
>JAIUND010004520.1:0-11738 GCA_034699125.1 Gisinianus flammeolus | reverse complement strand
TCAAGGAAATCTCTATGAAACGTATTTTACTCGACGCGTGTCGCTGTTAAATTTAGCTCGACATTCAAACTCAAATAACTTCTGAACTAGATAGTTGCATATGACTGGTTTTTGTATCGACAACTTCATATAAATATGTATTTAGTTAAAAGTATAATCTTATGCAGAGCATAAGCGTTTTTAGCTGGTCTGGAAAAACTCTAGTCGTTGTCATTGTTCAAATTTACCTAAGAGATTTCTCGAGTCGAGCGAGTGTAAAATTGCTAAAATAGAAATGAGAAAATAAGACTGAATTTCCTTTGATTCTGAATTCTGTTAAAACTAACTGAAAACTGAAAAGCGTATACTCACAATCAGTGTGTGGAATTGATTTTTTAAAGTGTAGATTGGAGCATTTACTGTACAAAATATTTAATTACATAGGTAAAAGTTCAACTTCTACATCTTCCTTATATTTTGTCTAATTATTTCGTCATTGGTGCATGCAACAAGATTTTCCTCTATCATCTATATATACACACTTTTAATTGCTAAATAATTGCACATACAAGCAATAAACAAGTATATATAATATATAACAAAAGGCTGAAAAACTGAAACCCAAAATACAAATAAATGTAAGTAAGTTTACACTATACTCTATCTTTAACTTCGAGTTAATAACTTGTACAAAAAATGTGCTATATACTTCTAATATCATGTTAATTTTCAAATTCTGTCTGTTGCTGTAAATTTTGAATTTTTATAAAAATCATTTTAGATCTCAAATACGAATTGACATATAATAATATACAAGTATAAAAGTATTTTATGGCTATATACTTTCCATCACATTGAATGGCATTCTGTTTTTGTACTTGTACTTAATAATAATTGCTAATTATTTCAGTTTATAGTTATTCCGCTTTATCCGTATTATGGTGTCAATAAACTATTTATACATATAACTATTGTATCATAGGATATATTAGAATAGATGGGATATTGGTGATATGTAAATGAGTTATCATAAATCTAAAATTTAAAAAATGTAGATACCTCTATAGATATCTGTAAATCTGTATGTATATAGTGTGAGACAGAGTATGATGTAGTATAAATTTTGAAAAGACTCTTCCCAAATGAAAACGGTAAATATATGGCGTGATCAAAATGATTCATTATTTGGTATATCCGGTGTCAAAAAAAAAGTGTAAAAATTATGCTTGTTTTCATTATATATGTAGTCAGTTGCGAAAGTAGACATTGTAGCCAACTAAAAAAATGTGTACTATGTAACAATGATAGATGTGGTATCGGTAGTTGGTAGTCGATTGGCAGTACAACTATATGAATGAGCACATGTGCACTTTTTATTATTAGTACAAATATTAACTAGACCTGAGATAATGTTGATTACGACCTTGGTTTTAGTGTTAGTATGTAGTTTTAAAAAATATAATTGTAGTTGTTGTTAGCAGTGGTAGCGCTGCTGCTTCATGTCACGGCTGAAGAGACAGCTGATTTCAATGCATTGATCGTTCCATTGTATGAATGGCAAATTACTATTATATGGCTGAATGTATAATAATATATGAATGTGTATATATATAAATATGCTATTGATATTACTATTAGACATGATTTAGATAAACTCGAATGTGCGAGTTGTAATTATGTGTATATATGTTGTATATGTAATATTATGTAGATATTTTTTAAAGATTGACTTTTAAAATGCAGATAAGTCGTCACAAACAACACTGACGAGTGGAACGAGAATATATCATAATCATCATCATCATCATCATGGACTGATGTACCTCTAGCTCCAAGTGCGGTCGACGTCTTTAATCTGATCCTGGTGGTGTGTGTGAGTGGTTGGGTCTTCTCTCTCTCTCGCTCCCTGACGAGACCACAATATAGCTATAAACATGTCCACTGATAATTCTAGCTCTGACAACATAAACTATAGCTTACAACAACATTCCGGGGATACGGGGAACGAAGTTCCACGTGAGAAATTATATAAATCCGCAGTGCTTTCTGTCAATTTACTGACCTGTTTAAGTGAGACTAAAGTACCTAATATGTCATTCCTGATTGACGCAGCAATGCCATGGTTTGGCATGGATATTGGCGGAACTTTAACAAAACTCGTATACTTTGAGCCAATGGACATTACTCCAGACGAAGAAGATTTGGAAGTAGAGACTTTAAAAAATATTCGTCGTTACCTTACAAATAATTCTGCCTATGGAAACACTGGACATCGTGATGGTCATTTACAGGTAAACTGAGACATTCATAGGAATCATCATTATAATTTTAATGGAATTCAGGAAATGTAAAATCCTAATAATGTCCCTACATTTCTTGTGTATAGATATCGTAGTCGTAGATAAAACTGGCAACTTGACACATTTGTTTTGAATAATATAGTAGACTAATATTTCATGTTTCCTAATTTTTTAGATGAATGGTGTTACAATTGGTGGACGTAAAGGAATCTTACATTTCATTCGTTTTCCAACATCCGAAATGCTCAATTTTTTGGACTTGGCTAAATCTAAAGGTATGGCTACTTTGGCAAGTACGGTTTGTGCTACTGGAGGTGGGGCCTACAAATTTGAGAATCAATTTCTAACAGTAAGTATATATATAGTTCTACATATATAGGAATGAAAACAATAATATATGCAATCATTTGTCATTTAAAATACAAAGTAAAAAGTGTTTCTCCAAAATTTGTAGTATGTGTGCACATATACATATACAGTTAATAGTTACTTAGTATGTATGCAATTTATGTATTTGATTATTATCTGATCGTGTGCTTCTTATTGTGCGTGACTTTGTAGGAAGTAAATATGAAATTACACAAATTTGATGAGCTGGACTCGTTAATCCGGGGCATGGAATTTATCGACTATTACAACCGGACAGAGTGCTATTTTTATAATAACCCAAAAGATGATGAGAAATGTAAAAAAGTCACATTTGATTTTAGCAATCCGTATCCATTTATGGTAAGACATGATTAATCTATCAATCTAATCCATTTATCCAACTAATTAGTAATTTGGGTTTGAAATATTGAGTAATGTATTTCATTTTTGTCCTCTGTACTTGACATATATATTATTCATATACAAGTAATACCTATTAGGTATGTCTGTTTATTGTACAAAAGTTCCAAAATTGTTTTGACTAGAAATAAACAGACTTGAATTGATGAAAACCAAATGTACAAGTACTCTGTGTACATATATATATTTGTTATTTTAATGATTTCTGAATCAATGTTTTCTTATGTCAATGTAGGTTGTCAATGTGGGTTCTGGTGTGAGTATTCTTGTGGTGACAGGGCCTGGAAAATACCGACGCGTCACAGGCACCAGGTTTTTTTGATAGCCCATGTAGAATATGTTCATAAATATTGTTAAATGAAAATGTATTTAAATTAAAAGTATCAAAAGTGTAATCGTATTTATGTAATAATATGATGAATGCTTATTTTCCATGAATGACAGTTTGGGGGGTGGAACTTTTCTTGGTCTCTGCTGTCTTTTAACTGGCTGTAGTAGCTTTGAAGAAGCCATCAAACTAGCTGCAAGCGGTGACAGTACTAAAGTTGACAAATTGGTCAAAGATATATATGGAGGAGATTACTCAAAATTTGGATTGAATGGTGATCTCGTGGCATCAAGGTAAATTCATGTTGGAATAGTGAGAGAGAGAGAGTTTTTTACTTCCTCCATTGATTTTTAAAAAAGTGTTTGCATATGTTACTAATTTCATCATGTAATATGCTTGAAAAAAGGCAGTAACTTTGTGTTGAAACATATGACTTACTTTTTGTTTTGTTAAAGTTTTGGCCAAATGAACCTCGAAGAAAGACGACATGCAGTATCAAGAGAAGACCTTGCCAAATCTACATTGGTTACCATTACCAACAATATTGGGTCCATTACCCGCATGTGCGCTTTAACTGAAGGAATTGAAAGAGTAAAAACACTTGCTATATCAACTAATTCACGCTTAAATTACAATTGTTATTGTTTATTGACATTTTTATGCCTTTATCTAATAATTGATACGCGCAATAATATTAGTTTTTTTATATCTTGTTTAGAATTTATGATATGTACATTGAGTTATTATTATCATTTTGACAAAAGTCAAAAGCCTTGATGATATTAGTATTAGTATTATATGACTATGTGGATAAGAAAACCCGCCGTATACCAGTATCTAGAAGTCGAGGTATTTGAGTTTTCCTTTTGGCCGCTTTCGAGCCACGGCGTTTCTCGATGATTTTGTAATTAAAAAAACCACAAGAAAGAAATCGTCATATATTTTGCTTGAATTCAAGTAAACTTTGTAAATTAATTAAAAATATTTGCAATTTTTTTACAAATTTCTAACTCGCTGTATAAAATAACCCATGTTTTTCTGCATATTAATATGCAAAAAAGTGAAAAATGGTATACGGCGGGTTTTGTTATCTACAACTTCATATTATATAAATGGTGTGTACTGTGTACATAATGTATGTTTTGTTTTTACTATGCAATTCAACACTTTAGGTTGTTTTTATTGGGAACTTTCTTCGTGTCAACACAATATCAATGAAACTTTTATCGTACGCTATGGAATATTGGTCTGGTGGTTCTCTCAGGGCTTTGTTTTTGGAGCACGAGGTAATTTAAATAAATCGTAAAAGATAGTCATAAATTGGAAATCGATATATATTACAAATAATGTTTTTATTACATAGAGATGGCTTAGAACTACAAATACTTTAAAACAATGTAGTGCTGTCTGTTCAGGACTTTTGTGGGATGTGTGAAAATACATATATATATAATTACCTATGTCATAATTCTTAGCGTAATACACTATTATGTCGAGAAGAATTAATACAATACATTGTTGTTTAATTTTTACAGGGTTATTTCGGGGCTGTCGGCTGCCTCTTAGAATTAATGAAAACATCAAACGTGGATTCGGATACATGATATTACGCCATCACGACTAAAATTCTCACCATGGATTAGTACATGGACGCCTGTCGTCCGAATCATAATTTCAAGTCACTGAGAAGAAAAACAAACACAATGCAATCGCACTTTAGTTTCTAGATTTCTAGCCAAAAAAAACTATTTCAGGATTCTGTTTAGTGAACGTGGTATTATAGGGATGCATGTTCAAGATACAAGATATATATGTATACATTATAAATGTATAAAAAATATGTAGATATGTTATTTTCTGTATTAGTCAGTTGTTGAGTGTGTATTTGACGGCGGACGTTTGTTATTATGTTTACTAGAGAAAACCTTTATTTAGCCATAGTTTGAAATTCGTATGAATTCATGCCTATTTTGTACTGGAGCTGGGACTCGTTTTCGAATTTGCAGTTAATTAATAATAATTGTTGATTAAAATTTTATCTCATTTAATAAATACGCCTTGCTGCGTTCAAAAGATTACTCATCCACACTTAAATTAAAAGTTGTAATTAATTGATTGATGTTGGAAATGTGTGAGGGAAAATGAAGATTCTTTACGAATTGTTTTGATAGAGCCATAAAATGTTGACATAACAAGTCAAAATTCACTCTACACAATACAATATATGTATGATGCACAAGAGTATTCGAGGTGGAATGTGTGTATATTTACCCATGGAATGCACGCTTGCATATATGTATTGAAAACTTGACGATAACTTGCATACATTCAGTTTACTAAACTGGTATATGTATTTGAAGTAGAAAAACTATTTAAAGACACAGAAATAGAAAGAAGTAGAAGAAGATGCAGACAGAATATTTAGTTACATTTGTATACGAGAGCAATAAAGTCAAGAAAAGATGTAAATACTAAATGCCACAGACTTTGCGCCGTGTAACATGCGTATATATACATGTATTTATACATACATGTGTATTACATTTACATATCTGTATCTATATTGAATGTCGAAAGCAGCAAAGAGGTTTTTCACATCATCTTTGGCTCTCTGTGCAGCTTAAATATGTTGTTACTTTTTTTGTACATCGATAAATATTCTGTAATTACAGGATTTTGTACTTAATTCAAATTGAACAGCCTATTTAGAACTCCATACAAGATATATCAAGTTACACAATTTACTCATACATAGTCAACTGGCATATTTCGTCAGTGAGACACGAGAAAGGTTCCAAGGAAAATATAGAAACCTATTCTACACTTCATGTGTCTGTCTCTGTACTTACACTTTACACATATATACACACATATTACATTTAAATAGGTTCCATATTATAAGAAAAACCCCAACGTATAATTTCTGGTTTATAAGCGTGCCAGAAATTACCACCAAAAAGTATCTGCATACAGTCATACAGCTAGTCAATCTACACTATGTACTACACGACTCCATGTGTCTGCATGTGTGTGTGTGTTTAACATGAAAAGAGTAATTTGACCTCAGATTTCTTAAATAATATTAAAGAAAGAGGGAAAAACTTGGCAACTCCATCGCAACTAATTAAACGGATATTTAACCGAGAGCATTCTATCTGTATACTGTTCTCTGCTCAAATTTAGATGCGGAAACAATTCATTTTCTCTCTTTTCCATGTATCCACTATTCACCCAGTCGGTATCTATAGTTGTGGACATGTACAATACGACCTGACACGACATTTAGACGTGTGCATGTATAGGAGTTTAGTTACACTATATACAAGAGATTAGCACAATTTATTACGTACACAATAGATGTGTATTGGCATTGGCAATTGGCATCCTCTCTTTTTTTAACTAGACGACATCATGCAAGTAAGTACATACACTGTTCGACTGTTGAGTCAAATCCCCCCGTCAACATATATCTAATTTAGTCGTTCTCATCTTTCATCCTGTTTACTCACACACACTTCACAACACAGTATCTTATTTGTAGTATCTAGTTCGTTATAATGATGATTTACTTTTGATTCATTTTACTCATTCGATTAGATATTCTCAAATATTTTCTTCCTGCATCTTTAACTTCAATTGACAAATCTCTCTCTCGTTGTATATAAAATGTACTGCTCAAAACGGTGACAATTTTGGCGGAGCCGGCAAAGATGGCAGCAGAGCGTAAAAAGGGAAAACAGCGGAAAACGGATGGAATTCTCCATATATAGGAAAGAATTTTCTGGACTGTCTTTAAAACGATTATTTCCTCGCTTCTTGTGTTTGTGTTTAAGCTGTTGTGCTTTGCCGGGCAAATCCAAATGAGAAAATTATACGATTTGTGTCCTTGCAAGCGAATAAAATAAGTCATGATGAGGAGTACTTATATTGCAGTACACCTTGACCTTTTCCTTTCCCATATATTTCCCCCGTAAATTCCTCTTTTCCATTAATCGAACGAGGAATACTGTTTACTGCAGTAAACAGTTTTGTACAGTATCCAGACTCAAATTATTATAACTCTTGCGTGTCCCATAATAAATCCGCAGTTGATGCTCTATGTACAGCCATTAGCCAATAAGCCTTTTGTCATGTTCAGGTGTTCCCTTTAAACTTTAAATCTTCTCAATCAACTTTTTTTGACATAAAAAACGAAACATAAATATATATAAAGTACAGAAAATTAGATTCTGTATATACAAGCGGAATCTTTAGACTCTCATCATGATTTAAGCTTTTCAAACTCTTATGGGTAAACTATATAGACAACTAGACTATGTATAGAACATCTCTAAACATTTGGTAAATGCCCCTGCGGATAACTTCCCGCGGTCCCGTACTTTTTGTTTCAACTTTCTATTTTGATTTCCAAATTGACTACACAAGTCAATCATAAACAGTTTGTTAATTGAAAAATCATTTGGTTAGAATTATGTAGATCTGGAATCTGGAGACAAATACATACATAAATCTGTATATGTTGTGTTGTTGTGTAGAAAATCTTTCTTCTCACTTCACTGTACAAAAACAAATAAATACTTTTTATAATTGGTCTAAAAACAGCTTAAAGATGGACGAATCTAAATTCCTATCATTATTTTCAGAATAATTAGAATTAGACACATTAATTTGAACTTTACCGTCAACAAAGAAACTACCAAAGGTCTACATTCTATTTACATGTACACGTACTTTTTAAGAAACGAGCAGATTGAGATCAACTTTGATTTTGTTTAAATAACTTTCCCCAAACTTCATTTTGAAAAAAATGAATGTACTTTTGTAAATGACTACATACTAGTACGTATATATATAGGGAAACAAAAGACTATTACAAGAGGTAAAATGGAATTTTTTTGAGGTAGCCATATGTATTGTAGTCTTCTATAGTATACATAGTACAATACAAAATGAGTATGTATGCAGTGAAAGATGATAACATGTATGTATGCCGAAGGATAGAAAAAAAAAGTAAAGAGGTGGTGCGTAAAATTTGAAGGTGGAGGCAAAATAATTATGAGAATGTATATAGGGAAAAGGGTTGGAGTACATGGGAAGAAGTAAGAGAGAGAGAGGCAGGTGAGTTGGAGTCAAGTACATAATATGGGTAGAGAGTCGTAATAATGTAAAGTGTGTAGTGGGATATGATGATACGAGTGTTGGTTTATTTAGCTCGCGTTTCGGAGAGAACGAGTGTAGAGAATAAGTGGATATTTTGTTATTTGGCTTTTGTATGAGATAGAAAGAGAGTGAGGGAACGAGGAATTTGTGTTTTGTTGGTTAAAACCTGAGTGGATTTAGAATAAGTAGGAGGAAGTTTGTGGATGGATAAGGCAAGAGTGAGAGTGAGAGAGAGTAAATGTGGAAGAAGGAATGGAATAAGAAAGGTAAATGGAAAGGAAAGACAAGTTGAAGGTTCGTAGTCGTCGTCCTCGTGGTACATGTATCTGTATCGTATATCGTACATGTATTAGAGTAAAGAAGAGAGAGAAAATGCAGAGAAAGAGAGAGTCGGTGAGGTAGTTGAGTTTTTGGGGATGTTCATCTTAGTTGATAGAGTGAAGATAAATTTTGCAAAAGATTTGAGTATGAGACACCAGAGAAGCATGAAATTTTGCTGGTGTGTTCTTTTTCCCCTCAGTCGACTCAGTCATTAGATTTTCTCCCACAATTTATTTAAAATTCCATCCAAGCTATGAAAAACTTAGCAGTTCCACCGTATCTTTTGGTGATGAATATTAGATGGAAAAAAAAGAAGAAAAACCCCGAGATCCAGCACGAGAGAACTCCCAAGTGAGAAGTAGCGAAAATTTAGTCAAAGTACCACATAAAAACTCCCGGCCCATACACTCACTTTACAAATATGCTTCACATTCTCATACATGCATACTACATTAGATTACATCATGGGCTACATCAGATGGAAAACCATGGCCAACAAAATTTACCCCCTCAAAAAAACCAAAAGACTACGAAGAAGAAGAGGAAGAAAAAGATCAGAATGAAAAAAACATTTCCTTGAATTCTCTTCTAAGTTCTATATCATTTCCGATTCAGTTTCTTGTGTTTTCATTCGAATACAAAATTCTCCAATTTTGATTCTGATTCTGATTTTCTTTTTTGACCCTTTCCCAATTGACTGTCAGTACTATCACCATACACTACCGGGAGAGTAAGATTGTACAGATATATTCATGAAATCCTCAAACCTGTAAATACTTTTCCATCTCTCCTTTCTTTTCTTCTATAGTACAAAATCCATGTGTACAGCTTTTACTTGAAGCTAAAAGCAACTCAATACATATCAATTATAGATCTTGAGAATCAACCACGTTTTCTCATTCTCCTTGAGGTCTGCTGTCCATTCTCTCTCTCCCTCTTTCTCCCTCTCTCTCCCTCTCTCTCTCTCTCTCTCTCTATTTCATCTTCATCCTCCCCCCTTCAAATAAAATAAAAAATCTCTCCCTTTCCTTCACGTTCAAGTGCAAGTCCGTCAATTGAAAATGCATGTAAGGCCTCCAAGGTATTTCTATTCCAAATATGTACTGTACAAGATTTGCCCGGGATTTCCATCCATCTTCACACACACACACACACAAACACGGTACAGATTCAGACTGTACAGGAAATATCCTTCACATGGAATAGTATACAGATACACATATTTGGACGGATATATTCGTATGTTCTGGTTGAAGTGAAGCTATTTAATACATAGGGGAAAGCCAAAGGAATATACGACAGGATGTCCACAGTTAATGGAGCTGAGGATAGAGGAATTTACTTGCGGGATGTAAAGAAGATACGTTCATGTCATATCTGTAATGAGTAGAGAGATGTGTGGTAGACAATTGTGCAGTATATCTTATATATGCTTGACTATTATTCGTGAGAGAATAGAATAGGAATGAAAATGAAAAGGAATAATATGTACTCAACGAGTTAAAGTATGCATGGAGTTGGAGTTTGGAGGTGGTACGAATTACCCATGGAATGGCAAAGACTGGAATGAGAGAGAGAGAGAGAGAGACGAAGGAAGCTGAGGAGAGAGAGAGGATAGAGAGAGAGCGAGTGAGGAAGGAAATCAAGTGTGGTTTTGGTTTGGCATGCTCTACTAATTCAGAGTCTGGTGGAGAGAGCGAGAGAGAGAGAGAATTGAAGAGAAGTAGAGAGAGTTTTGGGAGCTCTATCGCTAGTAAAAGCATTTATACGGAATCGCTAATTACTTGGTTCTGAACTCGTCAAAGCCCATCTTAATTGTCTCTTAATTAGCTTAAATCTTTGAAAAGATAAATTGACACAGAGGCTGGCTGGAGTGAAGGGGAGCTAATCTACACTCATAATTCACCACTGGATATTCTCATGGAATGGTTGGCTATTAATTAATGATGATGTGGTGAATTGGGCGGAGTTTACTCCGTCCACGACCAGTGAGAAGACTTGCACTGGCCTCAAGCCGTTTGCCTTGTCTCTTTCCATATTCCATTCTTTCTCCTCAGACAATACCATACAGAGTGAGAGAGAGAGGGTCTACACTCTATAGTGTGTATAATACTGTATACCCAAACACACACTTTACTTACAGATATAACACTAACACAATGTGAGGAGGAGGAAAAGCGAAAGCAAAGTCAGATCAAGAGAGTATAGTATACGACTAGAAAGGGAGCGAGAGAGAAAAGGTGAGATTCCAGCACCTGCCCTCGCAATTTCGAAATCATCATGTGCTTCCTCCCTAATGCTACATGCTTTTACCGTCAACGTACACAACGCACACATACTCTCTCTCTCTCTCACACACACACATACACCGTTGTCATCGTCTTTTTTACTCTTCATCCTCATCCTCATTCTCATCCTCCTCGTCGTTGTGCTTGGCAATCTTTCTGATGGTGAAATGCATTTTTTATATCATACTTTTTTCATAGGCACAGATCAATCCGCTTTTACATTCTCCATTCTCCAAATCTTTCTATTTCACCTTATGCATTTTCTAGCATGTGTGTTATCTCTATATATAGTGTATATGTACATATGCATGTAGGTACTCGTGTGTGTGTGTGTGTTCATTCGTTTCCAAACCTCCCCACGACGACAACGACGACGACGAATACTCACTCTATTTCTCTCTCGCCTTTTCACACTTGACACGTCTGCTTGGTTTCCCATGAAGATTTACCCTTTTTGCATAATCGTTAAAGTCTATGAAAGCTAGCACCTATTTTTTTAAATGGATTTCCAGGAGCGAGCACAAAGAAGCTTCTATGTCGCTTCACACATATCCAACACCCCACACACGACAA
>JAIUND010004519.1:0-11739 GCA_034699125.1 Gisinianus flammeolus | reverse complement strand
GTGTCGACCACACTTGCCCCTTTTGTGGGGCAAGTGTGGTCGTCCGACTTAATTACTATCCATGCTAATTACAATTAACATGAGGGTTGGAACATTTTGACACTCTGCATGCTAATTGCCAAATACTCGCTCTTCATTTTGGTTCCAACTCCAAGTCTCTGCGTTCACAACGAGCAAAATGGCATGACGCTAAAGTCAAACTATCAAAAACCCGTCCACACTTACCCCACGTAACCCTATATAGAATTTCATGATGACAAAACTCAATACAAATGAAACTGGTATAATATCACCTCATTGTGTACCACTTTATGAAAAGTTTATTCGTTTTGGTAAACTACGTTTTTCAGAAATTGATTGTCAAAAGTTGGTTTCTCCATATGCAAAATACAAGGAATCGCATCTCCTTTCTCGCGCACTCTTTCGTTCATATTTTGCCCGTGACTCTCGGTTTCACAAACCGGCAATTTTATTTTAACTTTAATTTCCTCTTGTACGAACATGACTCACGTTACATGAGATACACGATTCAGAATATATTCTGAATCGTGTAGAAAATCCTTGTCAAAAGTCAGTCTTAAGATTTCTTGACGATTTTTTGTCACACGCACGAAATTCTTTTTTTCTGGGGACTTTGAACGCGAGCATTGAAGGCTGATTGTGAGGACCATCAAAAAAATTCTTGGATTGGGGCTTAGGAAATGCAAGGCTTGGCCATGAGAATTATCTTGATTGTCATGTTAGTCCAATCAACTAGAGTATTTATTTAAATTTATACAATTTTTTAAAAAAAAAATTTATTTTATTCAAAAATTCCCCTCGTTTTGTCGCTTTGGGTAAGCTGTTGTTGTGAATCAACAAATGTTATGATGAAAAATCTGTTCGTCGTCCCAATCAACGTTTTCGCTACTTTGAAAACTGTATTACAGTTAGTGTAAATTATTTAGTTATGCTCAAAACAAGGCCTTGGCTCAAAGTGGTTACACGAAACTGCAAAGACAGGTTCCAGTTCATTACATTTTGGGTGTAAATCTTGATATCCTCAACTTCAAATGTAATTAAATGTCAACATAAGTAATCTATATAGAGTATCGAAATTCACATCTCTCCCCGAAAAAGATGCTCAAAGGCCTTTACGATTTCGCTCCAATCAGCCCAAAAACTCTGGGTTTCAAACTCAATGAAAAGTTATTATACTTGTCTGGAGTGGATCGAGATGAGAACTGGCTTCGAGTCTCTAATTGTCGGGGTCAAATCGGTCTCGTCCCCATAAACTATGTCGACGTGGACCGGGAGATGACTGGCTCAGCTGTTGTGGACTTTCTTGACGAATCTCTTCAAGTTGCCCGTCGAGGGAAGTCTAAATTCTTTACTGAACTTCAAGAAATCCGTCGGAACATCCTGAATCCAATAAATGATTTGGAACGGCGACTATTTGAATTCCAAGATGTCATCGATTCCCTCAAAGCCAAAGGTTCTCCATTCTATAATCGAATTGACGTCAAATCCCAACAACAACAACAGCACCAAAGTCAAAATCAAAAACGTCATCACATTCATCGATCTGATGGCTCAGAATCTTATTCATCTCCATCGCCGTCCTATCTCACATTTGAAGACAGTGACAGATTTTCTCAGTCAAACAATAATCAACGGAATCATCAAATCTCTAGTGAGAAATCCGATCACGGGGATCATAATAATAAAAATCATCATCCAGAGGAAAAATCCATTCGGAGAAGTGTGAGCAAATCCAGTACTTACATCCAATTCCTCAATTCGGATCATGACAATGAAAGTCAACATCTGAGTGAAATAATCAAACTTGATAAAGAAAAAGAGGATTCAGATTCAAGATGTCGCTCGATGGACTTGGAATTTGAATCTCGTTCACTCTCCGGTAAAACGTCCATAACCTATGTTTGTCCATCTCAAAGCTCCAGAATTGACATTAAAAGTCGACAAATACAAATACAAAATCAAAGTTCCCGTCAGAATATCGGTGGAAGTTGTTCAGTTCAATTAAATGGGTCCGTCACGACGACGGATCAACATCCTCCAAAAGTTCATCGGAATGCCAGTCTCATCGTGAGCCACAATAATAATTCTTGCAAATCTCCATCATCATCATCATCATTACCATCACCATCCCCTGAAGAATCTCCATTGACTGAGCAACAATTATGTCAAATCATTGACAATGTTCGACAGTCCACAGGGTTGAGCAATGAAATGTCCCAAAAAGCCGTTCATACCGTCCTCATTTACCTCAAAGAGAATTTCACTAATTCTAATAATAATTCTAGTTCCAACTCCAACTCCAACTCACAAGAGAATCCGAATCAGAATCATAATCAGAATGAATTGAATTCCGTCGTGGACACATTTCTCTCTCAATTGGAAACCCCCTCACAACTCCATAAAAGTCAATCCTTTCTCATATCCAGTGCAGACTATGAGAGACTTGAGCTTATTTTCACCGAGCTCCGAGCTCAAGCAAGGGATGATGACTGGGGGATTACGAGTAGTAGTGAGGATGATCAAGGGACGGAGAGACTCCTTGAGGAAATGAATATAATTCTGAGGGAAGCAGATGAGCGGACTGTCATCAAGATCCTCGAGGAAAATGACTATCAGAATGTCCTCAGTTTGGCCATTTACTATCAGAAAGAGACTCGTTGGGCGCGACGGCAATTCCTCATACAAAGTTTTGCCACCATGGCAACCATTGACTTGAGAGCGTTGAGTGTCCTAGTGAATTCCGTACTCCCATTGGAATTAGCCCGAGAAATGATGGCCTGTCATCACGTCCCCATCTCTTCATCCTCATCCTCGTCCTTTTCTAATTCTAATTCTAATGGGAATGGAAAGAAGATGACCATGACAATGACGATGACAGAACCAGACAGACTCCGACTGGAAACGACGGGGAGTTTACTCGGACTTTTACTCAGTACTGGAGAGAAATTACCCGTGACTCATCTGGACTTCCTAGGTCAAAATTTCCTGGGATTTGTCCTGGATAAAATTGAGAGTTGTACAGGGAATAGTGATGAGAGCATCTCCAATGTTTTTATCAATCTCATCCTCGCGTATAATCTTCAATTTGGTTATCAAGATGAGAATTTGACGGTGGGCTCGCTCGCCACGAGACAGAATGCAAAATTCCTCACACAGAAAACTGTTCATTTACTTTTATGGGATGAAGACCCCATTTCCATTCCTTTCCATGAAAAGGAGGCAAAGTGTCCAAATTCCGTGCTCAAACTCGTCATGGAAATGTTCTCGTGTGCCAAAATTGCGGATTTATTTTATACAAATGATGTGAAAGTCCTCATTGACATTGTGATTCGTTCCCTGATGGATTGGGAGCCGGGAGAGAGGAAACGAACATTGTATTTACAATTAATTCGGATGATCATTCGGAACTCGAATTTCCGGGAGCATAATCATCGGCGACATGATCTCGTCAAGATATTTACATCAATTCTATTGGAAGAGGATCCTCTCGCAATTCCCGATCAAAGACTCATTCGGGAAATCTCAAATGAATTCCCAACTCTGATCAAGTGACAAGCTGACCGCAGTGACAGTGACTCAAAGTGCATATAATATGGGAAAATATGCAGATTTTTATTATTATTTTTATGTGTGCAGTATACTCAGACTGAAAATAAAAGTGTAGTAAAAAAAAAAGAACTTCATATGTATGAAAGTCACTCGTAGATTTTATTCCATCGTTACACAAGCCTATATAAGGGACTCGACAAGGAATTAAAAAAACTACACAGTTTTCCCTCATCTCATGGCACAAAAATAAAAATGGATTCCTCCACAGATTTCACAGTCTTAACTCACCTAAAAAAAAAATAGAAAGTGAAAGTTTTAAAGTAATTCATCATTCATCTTTTGGATTGAAATTTTTGAGGAGTTTGAATTAAATTGTGTGGGTGGAGTGGTGTCATTCGACTTATTGACTTATTGACCTCGTATACGACGAGCTAGATCCATGTCACGAGTCATGAGCGTCACTCTCCTCGCATGTATAGCACACATGTATGAATCCTCAAATACACCGACAACAAAAGCTTCCGCAGCCTCTTGCAATGCAGTCAAAGCCAAACTTTGAAATCGTAAAGTGGTCACGTGATTTATGACGTGTTGAGTGATGCATCTGACGAGTCTTTGGAAAGCTTGTCGAGGGATGAGATAGCCTGTTGTCGTCTGGTAATGACGAATCTCTTTGAGAACTATTTTGGGCGGACGATACCTCGGTTTTTTACATGGACCTTGGCCGGATTTCTACAATGAGTAAAGACAATTATGTGCAAATCAAATGGTGAATTATGGTGAAGATATTCGATTGGATCGATCGTCATAATCTTGCTCTCTCATTTACCTTCTCTAGGTCATTCAGAATTTGCTCGTCTGTTTTGGGTTTTTTCTTAACCATTTTGAAAGATTCAGCTTTGTTGCTACACTTTCGTTCGTCCTTTTCCAACAATTTTGCTTGATGTATCACAAAGCAGCACAATTCATGTACTATTCATGTACAAAGTTTGAATACATAATCTTTATATACAACGCAAAAATGTCTGTTGATTTCTGCAGGTTATTACAGTACAAATTCATTTCTATCGTAACAGACATTTATTTACAGATTGGACATGCATTTCATAGAATTTGAGGTGTAGATTTCAAGTTGTCTATTTAATTCCAAATGCATTGCCAAGGTTGAAGTGAATGTCAATCCCAAAATAAAGGGATTTGTCTATAGGTATTGTGTCTGTTCAAATCCCATAGGTATAGGAAAAGGGTTCAAGTGTATCGTATATAAAAAGTCCTCGCGGGAGTGGAAAATTACACAACTTTTTTTAATCCAAAGGGAATGTGAAGGGCTCACTCATCAGTCCATTTCCATTTGAGTCACATCATAAAAGCTGCTGTTGCTGTTGCTCTTCATCTCACAATCAGTCTTCTCCTCCAGTTTTCAAATTCATATTTTCACATTGTCCTACATTGTTCAATTGTATCAAATCAAATCAAATACATACAGTTTTTTTTATAAGTGTTGAAATTCTTCTCAAGTGCATTAAAATTATACAAGATTTCCTGTGGTTAAATACGATACAATTTTGACGGATTTTCACTGTTTCTTGCTGTTTATCTGCGAAGAGTAGAAATTAAGATTTGAATTGATTTTTTCAAAGGGATGTTGGCCTTGAGTGTTTTGCATGGGGAATCCAGTGGAGAGCCCTTAACGGCTTTTTCCATTGCTGTTCTGACGATCGGACTCCTCGCAGTCCTTTCCCCATCACCAGTAGTGATGTCCATGAACAAAATAAGAGAATTTCCATCTCCTCTTCTGGAAATCCCCGATTCGAACTCTTTGGAAAACTCTAATTTTACCCAGTCAATTCCTGCCAACCGACTTTATCCCAATTCAAATTCCAAGGTATTTAAATACACTAAAAAAGAACAACTCAAATGTCTCTCATGTAAAATGATGCTAGTAATTTTAATAGAGAAGTAATCTGATGTGTATATTCGCCTGATAAAATTTCAGGAGGAATTACCGGACTGTTCATTCATTTTTCTGGACGGTTCTAGTATTTCCTTTTCTCCATTAATTCGTCCTGACGATGCTTTCTTCAACGTTGTTTCCAATCAAACGCAACACACGCTCGATTAAACTACAGTCCAGATTTTCTCCCCTCAAAACATTTCACTCATTTCTCTAATTTTCAAATAAAAACGAGCCTATACATGATTTAAATAAAGCAATTTTCAAATTCAGCAGTGTTTTTATTCGATTTTTAAACGACTATTTGATGGTTTCCGTTAATTATTCATCATGGAGTGGATTCACAAAAATTCCATAGTGTAAGCAATGCATTGGGGAAGTGTACTCGCCACTGTCCAAAATAGCAAAAACAAACGGATGATTTGCATTGAATTTGATGGTGGTTTGTTTCTCCTGCCAAGTTCTACTTTCTCCATCGGGTTTACCCACTGAAAACAAACAGTATAAAGAAAAAATTTCTATAGATTTGACGGCCATGCAAACAATTCTATAATAAAGTTTAAAATTTAATTTAAATAGAGTAAACAATTTTCCTTACAATCCACTCGATCCGAGTCCACACCATACTCGTTTATATCCACATTTGAATTGATGAGGATTTGTCCAACATGGAGGGACTCTTCCAGAGAAATCCCAGAAAAACTGGCTTTCTCTTCATCAAATATGTTAGCAAGTCCCAATTGAGAGAGGATTTGTTGAGTCTCGCGACTATTTGAATTAATCCGGAATTTGGGGAGGGTCAAAGTGACGGTTTTGGTTTCCAGTTTCTCTGCCAGCTCAATAATGTCTTTTTTCTTCAATTTAGCTCGAAGGTCCGTCAGTCCATCGATTTTATTCGGGAGGATTATGAGCATGGAAAATTGTTCTTGCTATAAAAATGTTGAAAAACAACGATCCTGTAATTTTCATGCACTTTTTTTACAAGGATTCTCTGTATATTAAAAATATATGTACATACATTGAAAGGAAGTGAGACGATGCGAGCGTCCAGATTACGAAATGTTGCATAGCCAATTTGCATCTCTGCTTGTCTCATCATCTCAATCCCCACAAACTCTCCAGAATTCAAATAGAATGGAAGGTTTTTAGTGAAATGAAGACAGAATGGAGATTTCCAATCACATCGGAAATACAGAGAGCTCAACACCATTAATTTGGAGTCTGTGTAGAATTCTCTCGAGTCCACCACACTCTGAATCCTCGTATGAGTTTGTTGAGCCACCCAACTATTTATAGAGCGAACAGCTCGATCCACATTATCAAAATCCAAATGAGCTGGTGGTGAGTCAAAGTAGTGATCCAGAGATTGAGTGAATTCTTTATCTATTTCCACATCGTAGGACGTGTACAGACGGACGATGGAGAGGATGTCAAAATCTGCGGAGGGATTCTTTTCCTTCTCGGATTTGAGTGCATTGGACACGGCTTGGAATCCTTTCAAAAGTTGTGTATCATTCTTGGAGAAGTGCAAAACTCTTTGAATTATCTCGGCCGTCTCATCTCGTGCACCAATTTTCAACATGGCCAAGAGTGAACTCACACCGAATGGAGAAACTATCGAATTCACCTTGTTTTCATGCTCCAGAACCTACATACATATATGTATGAGAAAAGGACACATCAAATGTCTTTATAACTATTCATTAAGATCACAATCATTCATTTTCCTTTTATCAATCAATAATGTGTGTGGTTTACCGATGCCACGTCATTTGTGAACTCGACATTTGCTTCGTAGACAGCCAATTCGTCCGCATATTTACTTGGTTTTGTCATCTTCTTTTGTGCGGATTTCTTTTAGTGTGACTGGACTTGTTTTAAATTGTCGAAGAATTTCATGGAGGTTTTCCAAGAGGAAATTAAAAATCCAAAACCCAGAGTACTATTTTTAAGAAAAACTCAAAATAAAAGCTGAAATATGAAAGCAGCTCCTGAAAACACATGTGCGGTGAACGCGCGTGCTTTCATTCATGTGATGAACATGGGAATGAGTTTGTTGATAATGATTTGACAAATGATGCCATGGTAACTGAACTTTATTCATTCAGGATTTTTCTTCTTGTGCGTGTCAAATTTTTAATTACGTCACTGTATTGTCATTAAACTCATTTAATGTACAACTACAAGGAAATACAGTTGACAAAGTACAAAATATCTTGTAAATAACAAAAAATAATTGGAAACGTTTAAAAAAACTGTACAAATTTTCTCTCTCTCTCTCTCTCTCTCTTCCTTTCTCCTTCTCTTCATTTATATTTGACATCGTAGGCACAAAAGTTGATGAGGATGGTCCAAATATCCAAGAGTAAAGGAAGGCAGATTGTGAAGCTGAAAATCCACCAGAATAAATTACAATCCCAAATATCTGTGGCAAAATAGGCGAGAGCGATGGTCCCAGCCGTATGAGTCATGATTGCTGTCAAAATTAAATATAAATAATAAATAAATAAGTTTATTGATTGTACACCATTTCGATTCGAAATTCAATACCAGTCAAATGATTCAATATAAAATATATATACATTTCCACTTTCCACAATTAAAACTTACAGAATACTGACGTGAAATTACTAAACATGGTAAATCCAGTTCCAAAAGTAATCAATTCGATAGTAAGAAAAGCAATACTTAAAGAGAGACCCACAATAAGCTCCGTGTCTTTGGCATTGTATTCATCAGTAGTGTATTCATATGGTAGACAGGCTTTCACATTCTCTTCCTATAAAAATGTACAGTACACTTAACAAATTACATTGTAAATTGCTTGTAAATATTCACGAATTTAATATATATTATATATATATTAATATATTTATGTTGTAAGATAAATTTTGTGCACAGAAATACGTTGAAAGTTTTACCCGTGTCATGAGAAGAGTGATGCTGAGAGTCAATTGAGCCAAGATAATCAAATACCGCGTCGGAATTAATCCACTTCCTTCCATATTTAACTTTGAATGTTTTGCGATGATAAATATGGATTTATATTCTATTCCAAACTATTTTCTACACATTTGAGATTTTTCGATCCCGCTCAACCCCCAAAATATATAAGAAAATAATAGATGCAATGTGGGTTGCCATGGAACTCGCGTTCACAACAAATAACAGCTAAATCCATTTGAAATTCTTGCCATGTATATTTGTTGTCCAGGTTTCTAGTGAATATACACATTTGAACAAGGTGAAATGCATGATCATAAATATGTGGCCATGAAAAGCGTTTCAGTTGTCAGTGACTGACTCAATTAGTCAGTATGTCTTGTTTCCCTCATAAGATGAGGTCAAGGTCTTTAAGCCTTGACCTTACTTTTGACCCGGAATTTTGGGTCAAAAGAAGTAGTCCAAATTAAAAAAATGTCCATGTCCATGATGATGATGATGATATTAAGTATACATACAAATTCCAATTAGTCCAAATCTTTAGAGCATGTGCATTTCCAATTCGAAAAAAATGAGTGTAGACAAATTTGAACGGAATTTCAAACGAATCATTTTGCCTCAAGTCATCAATTTTTATGAAGATCGGGATTCTTCCATCGCTTCGACCAATTCCGAAAATCTAAATGATGAATGTACAGAATTTGTCGACTTTTGTTTTGATGGCAGGAATTGCTCGAATCAGTGGCTATGTAGACTGGAAAAGACGACCAGTGGTGAGTGGTATACATATACAAGCAGTACAGATTCCATATATTGACACACATTAATTATTAATCTATTTTCAATCTTCATTCAAGTAAGATTTCCGTATTATATATGTACATTAAATTTTGTATTAGGCTCGAGAACGTTAGACATAAATGCAGAGAGACTGGATCAGCGAGCGTACTTTGCTTCCCAAAAGGATCTTCATAATTGTTCCATTATCACTTGGATCACGGATACAAAAGTACGTATCCGTGTACGTGTATAAACAAATGGAAAAAAACACCACTATAAATTGTGTATCAAATGCATGTATCGTATGTACATCTTTATTGAATTTTTTCTATTCACGCACAGGAAGAATTTAGCTCCACGCCCGTTTTCCCGACCAACTACCAGAAAAATCACAAGTATGAAAAGTATGTAAAGCACAGTAAATGTTGGTTCTTTTTCCGCATTGAGGAGATCCTTCTCGAGTCCTTAAATAGGATGGACATGGTTGCCTCTTCTCAACCGATGGAAGGAGATTTGCGAGGAGATCAATTGGATTCTGGGCAAGCGTCAGGAAAAGATTACAAATATCTCAAAACTGAATGTCTAATTAATTTTAAAGAGTCGCCTGGGAATTACGGACATCAAATCCATTGGAAACTCACCTTACAACTCACAACACGTAATACATATTATAGTAAACATTTAAATACATGCATATATATATACAGAGTACAAATAATTACAGTTTATCGATTGATAAGGAGTTAAAAAATCCTTATTCATTTGTCTTTTTTTGTTAAGCGGAAGAAATAAATTCATCTAGAATTTGGTCACCTTTGAGTCAAAATCGGCAATATGATTCAGAACCGAGACGAGGAAGTCAAAATTACTGGCAAACAACGAAAAAACGATCACATGAACATCCATTTCTATCAATTACTCCTCCATCTCGTAAGTACAGTAAAACAGCGTAGAGTCTACGCCGTAGACGCAATAGTTATATAAAAGTGAAAAGTGTTAGACACTTTTTATACTTGAAACTTTTGTGATTTTGATTTGAAGGTCTCAGCTCACACATTAATTTGGAAAATACAGAGGCTCCCCCGTCAGAAATAACACTAGAGAAACGGCAAGAGGATTGGAATGAAAGTAGTAAATCCAGTTTTAAAGAGAAAGAAGATAAAATGAGTCTGAAGAACAGAGTCAGATTCCTGTGGCAAACCGGGATGAATCGTTTACGGAAGGAGAAAAGTCATTGTCCTCATCAGTCTGTACAGATAAAAATTATTCCAAAAAAAGTTGAAAAATCAAGTCAATTTCCCATTCAAATGTTCCAAATTCAAAATTCATCTCGAGTTCGAGAAGAGAACCAGGAAAAGTCTGAATTTTCTTAATCATCACTGCTAACGGATAACAAATAAATTGAATAGGTAATTCTGGAAAAAAAATTCGTTGCAACTTCTTCAGGCTGTTGTCAATAAAAAATGGGATTGAAACAATCCTTTATGAATTGAACCAATTAAAGTCCAAATATTGTAGCCAATATTTTTCTTATCAGCTCATTTACTCTATATCATAAAATATGTATATGAACATTATGCATGTGAGATTACGTATCTCGGTATCTCCACTCTTGAAAAAAAAATGCATCTAGTAATTAATTAATTATCAAATATCAAATTCAAGTACTTGAAACTTGAGAGTACTTGCACGGAGGAGTACAAATACAGATAGAATATAAAAACAGTGTCATTTGTCTGTGGTTTATTTGATTGCAAAGTTTCCACATAGCTTTCATCATGTTCAAGTCGTCATTGGTTATTTTCGCCGTTTTGGTTTTGGCCGTAACTGGTAAAAAGATTTAAAGTCAAAACTATATTTCTTTGCTCAATTAGAATCAGTACGCACAGTGAAAACTCGGGATTTTCTAATATTTTCTTGATCATTTAGATGGGAAATCAGTGCATTCAAGACTCCCCGAGTCGCTTATTCGTAGAGAAGTAGCCAAGTTGGAGTATTCTGATACGGAGAGGATTGTTGGAGGTGAAATAGCGGAGGAAGATCAGTTCCCCTATCAAGTCGCTCTTTTCCAAGTTTTCTTGGGGATTAAAGTCTTTTCTTGTGGCGGTGCTATCATTAGTCCTCGATACATCATCACTGCAGCCCACTGTGTATTTTAATATATGTAGTTATTTTTTCAGATATTTTTGACATATTGAAGATATTTCATTATTTTTCTATTTTATTTTACACTATTACACAGGTAATTGGATTTCAACCAATTCTTATTGCAGTACGAGCCGGAGAATTCTTTTTGGATGACAATTCCGGAAATGAACAAGAATTCAGAGTGAAAAAATTGATAGATTTTTACACATACGTACATATACAGAGGTTGGTCGGAGGTATTTGAGACACTTGGTGTTTGACATGCCGTGGCCAGATCTTCAGTTGTACAGCCATAAAATAATATCTACTGTAAAGTTCAATCGATTATCTTGACATGTGTTTTT
>JAIUND010004518.1:0-11747 GCA_034699125.1 Gisinianus flammeolus | reverse complement strand
CACCACATCAATTCCACGGTTTTCTTAACATTAGCATATTGGTAATGTGCAGGATAAGTAAATAATAAAAGAAAAACTGTGGAATTGATGTGGTGGGAGCGTCAGTGAATTTTTTAAAGTGGGACTATTTGTGTGCGGAGGAGTACTTTTTGCGATATCCTGTATACTAGCGTACGCGTCCGGTTTCCAATGTATGTGTGTCTGCTTACTCTTCTCTCTCTCTCTCACTCTCTCACACGCAGTGTATTTTTAGTATACAGTGTACACTGAATTCCTACTATAGTTAATGAAATTGTAGTTACAAATTAAAAAAGAAATGAATGTGTTTATAGTATACATTAAACCCATTAAACCGAGGAAATTTCCATGACGCTAACAACAACAATACAATGAACCGACTTAAAAAAAATCAACACAATGTATTGTAGAGTAAGTATAGGGAAACACTGGTTTTCGTAGCTAATGCATCTGTCTGTTTACTCTTCACACACAGTATGACATGTATTTTTATTCAATATGCAATATAGGTCAAATTACCAAAACGCTAAACAGGAGAATGCACAGAATAAATCGATAAAAAATAACCACTATATATTTTACTTCACAGTGTATATATATATACTCAGTTCCAAATGCTACTCTTTGTAATTGCGTTATGTAATTGTAGTTACAAATTAGAAAACAAACACAAAAAGAATTGTTGTTGTAGAGTGCAAAACGCCATTTCCAAAATCCAAATCCTATACACACAACAATATACTATATATATACACACTTGACAAAAACAGGGTGAAACGATATATATAGTACAGTATATACTGCACTATATACACTCAATAATTCCTACTAGGTTTCGTAGTTAATGTAATTGTAGTCACGAACTAAAAAACAAACAAAGTGAATTTAATTATACAAAATGAATTTCTTTCACGAGAAAATAAGTTTAATGTGGAGTGGAGAGAGAATTCCAGCCCGCTCAAATGAAGTTGTGGGCTAGAGATTCAAACGGCTTTCGTGCACCATTTCATAGAGAATTCTCTATGAAAATCATGAAGATGAATTAATATTCATCAATTAATTACGAGACAACCATTATAGTTAGAAACTTCTAGCATGTTTTTTAAATTCAATACGGAAATACTATTTTCAAAGTTTATCTAACATTCGGTGTACCAAGTGCAAAATTTTTTAAGACTAATTTGACGTACATGTCCGCCATATATATATATATATTGGAATTATGCGGATTCCACCTAAGTTGAATCCAGAAGAATTCGTATATGTTGTATACTTGGGATTTGTATATTGGAATTGTTTGAATTCCCACCTGCGTTGAATCCAAAAGATTTCGTATGCTGTATACTTTTGGGATTCCGAATTGGGAATCGTAATCCGAAGGATTACAAATGCTGAAATCCTGCGGGATTCCTGACTTGCGTAATCTCCTGGATTCAGATCTAGCTGAATCCTATGGTAATCCCAAGTGAAAGGCTAATACACTAAGAGAATAGAGGATACACAAGGGATTCCCGTCAGCTGACCGGGTTTGGGATATTACTTTGGGATTGACAATTTTCTGAATCTGTAGGATTCCGTTTTTCGTTAATCGTAGATAATGTAATCCTAATTCAAAAGCTTATACATTACGGGAATGGGGGATTACATTAGGAATACAGAAAAAGTGGACAATTAGGATTCCATTTTTCTAAGAGTGACAATATATATTATTATGTTTATAACGGTAAAACTAAACAAAGAGTCGGATTGGGAAAAAATGGGCAGCCGAGGTCAAACGTCAAATGTGACAATGGACGAGTTCATGAATGAAGGGTCAAAATCCAAGGGATCCACATCTTTGTATGTGGATTCACATATATATGTCTCGGTCATTCATTCAAAATTAAAGGTACAGTTTCATTTCGCACGGAAATTTGGGAAATGTTTTGAAAATTTTGCACTGTCCACTGCCTGTGAAACAAAATTATAATACACTATATAAAATATACAAATTAGAAATTGTATAATGATAAGGTTTTATTGGATGAAATGTAAAAAAAAGTGGTCAGTATAGTCTCTATATTTAATATGAAGTTGTGCATAGAAGAACGGGTCATCTACTACTATCTAGTTTAAAAGATATTCGAGTTTTCCTTTTGGCCGCTTTCGCGCCACGGCGTTTCTCGATGATTTTGTAATTAAAAACATCACAAGAAAGAAATCGTCATGTATTTTGTTTGAATACAACTTAACTTAACTCAACTAAAAGTAGTATTAGATGACTCGTTATTCTATCCAGAACTTCATATACATAATATATGTACATATATAGTTTGAGCTCCTGATTGAAATGTATGGAAATGTTTACTGCAGGGCTGCAATGTGTAATGCGTACAAGTGGTCGCTTTTGGATGTTGGGATTTGTCCTTAAGGCTTGGCTGTAAAACCCCGGACGTCATGAACGCTGTTTGTTGAGCACAGATGGCAGCTCCGAGTTGACTCGACACAAATCCACCATTCCCAATTGTTCCAATTCCAGCGGAGACGACACTATTCCGCCCAAATTTCTTGACTGACTTGGCTCTACTTGGTTTCTTCCATGCAACCGCCCTCACTGTGACGACTGAATTCCCCAGCAGCACCAGGAAAATAATGATGATGAGAGATGACAGGCAAAGGGCTCCTTTTAAATACAAACTGGAACCACAACCACTCAACTTCATCTCGTTCTATATATTTCTATATTTCTATATTTCTATATTTCTATTGTGGAAAGTCATACAAATTCCGCTCTGAGTTTTTGAATTCTGTGTTCGAGAGTTCATTGTTCCTTTACTTTATGGAGACGTTAAAAATGAGTACAATTGACCATTACAAGAAATGTGATGGTGGCGACTCAAACGCCAGTTTTTTACGTCCCGCCACATGCCATGACAGGCACATTCATCGAGTTTTCAAGACATCCTTGAGAAAACCCCGTTTGGTTGTTTATTACCAATTTTATTGTTCATTTTTTATATAGAATAGAATATTTTTTGTGGATTATTGTTTGATAAAGGATTTCTAATGTATTCCACAATTATTCAAGAAATAAGCTCATCAAAATAAATAAATCTGTGCTGATGGTTAAAAGAACGATCGATGGCCGATAATCGATAATTGATATAATTGATAATAATCGAAATTAATTAATTATTAATCATTTGCATGCAGTGAGATCTCTCACTAAATGGACCACAGGACTGTCCTCGAACCGTTCAAACGTGGAGGTTGTTTTCCCCTTGACGACCATCATTGAAATTGACATTGAGCGGGCCGGAGTCAAAGTGACCGTCTGTTGTTGAAGTTGTCTGGTCTGCCGATCCACTATGGACAAGACAGATGATATATACACCATTAGTAATGGTTCATTACCACGCAATATATAGAATTGACAAAAATGGGGGAACTGAAATTGAAATCGGAATAGGAATTTTAAACTTACCGCCATCTCAATCCGTCCAAGATGAACCTTGCACGAGGGAATTTTGAATATAGTGAATGCGAGAGCAATTGAGAAAACGCAGAATGCATATATTGAAATGAATGAGGTAACGATTTGCAAGTCATATCGATATCATATATAATATCCATTGGAATTACCTTAATTCATTCAAACATGTCTTTGTATTTAGCATTTTCTTAAGAATAGCCAAAAAGAAACGTTTGTGATTTCCTTTACAATGATTTTTCCAGTCATTTTGACTTTGATTTTCATGTGTTTTCCTCCTTTTGAAAGTTGCTTTTCCTGAATACCTATATTATCTATGTATATTACAATGCAAAGGTTTTCCTGCACTTTCCACTGCGTCATTTCCGTTCAAAATATTCAATTTCAAGGCCAAATCGACATTTGATTTATTTTCCTTTCCTGTGTGCCTAATATATATACGGACGATTTTGAACATTTTGCCTGTGGTTACAACTCCATTACACAACTCAATCAAACCCGTATTCATAAATCATATTTTTTTGGTAGGTTTGAATGCGGTGCCGCCAAAGTTTGTTTCTGGGGGGAAAAACATGCAGAAGAATCCAAAGCTGAAGCTATAGATTTCCCAATATCCAAAAACATAACCCTGAAATTCGGGTTTTTCGGATTAATCAAAAAAGTTTAATGCATTTGAATGTTGTATTGGATTAACTGACGATGGGGAATCTAAATGTTGGTTCAAAAAAGAAACGGTTGCCTTCTCAAGTATTTAATGCAATTAAACTATGAACGCCTGAGGCAAGTTATATCTATATTGTTTTTGTTAAAATATACTGCGCTCCCTTGATTTCACACTGCGTGTGTACAGTGTACAGGGATATATTTTTTCTCACTGCTATGCTGCTGCTGCTGTGCTGCTGCTTAAAATTTAATGAGATTAGAGTAATAAGATTCCACTTAAGAACTGACAATGAGTTCACACATAACGACAAACACAGAAAGGAAATTGTCGTCGCTCCTCGTTCATTCGTTCTATAGTGTGTGTGAACCTGATTAATTATTCCACGAGGAGCTTAATAAGAATTCCCTTCACGTTTAATTCCGCTCCTCTTTCTCCACACTCAGCATAATACACAACGAGAGGGAATGGAACGGCTGATTACCAACAAACAGCGATTTCATTGGGTATCTATGTAAAATGAAAACGGTTCCATTCACTCTCTTCATGCAATTCCAATTCCATGCACACACCAACATCAACACAAACAAGAACGTTAGATGTCAAATGATTATTGGGATTTCCCCAAAGAGCACAGAGCAAAGAAACACCCTGCTGGAAATGAATTCAATCGTGATTTCCAGACGCTCCGTCGCCTGATGCTCACCTTTGACCTTTGCCTTTGGACGCCTGATGGAATTGTGAATCCTGACCTGTATATAGTTCAAATTCTAATTTCCAAACTGTATGCACAGATGATGTGGAAAATATAGAAAACTATATATAGAATATAGTTGCATGGTGCACATATATAATAATTAATGATATATATGGAGTCATCGAGAGTCAACTGAAATAACGAAATGTATCGTACGTAGATATATGATGCATATTAGGGTACACCATAGATAATATATCGTAAATTGTAAATTGTGGGTGTTAATTTTTGAAGGAAAAATTCTCATGCTCATCGGCTGAGGTGTGTGTGATTTGTGATTATACGCGAGAAGAAATCCACGTTTTCATTATTATTACATATTATGTATTGTCGTTCGTTCGTTCGTTCGTCGTTGTCACTGATTACGGATTGTGAATGACTGAATCAACTGAATGTAAACAACACGCAAATGCCGAGAGCGTTTGGAGTTTGAAGTTGTTTGCTGTGTGTTGATTTGCATTGTAAATGAGGCGAGGAAATGAGCAGGAGTTGATGCATATTTATTATTTATGCATGTGTAATGTGTTGTTTGACTTATTGGGAGTTGTTATATATAATATAGTTGTTAGCGTTTCTTTCCATCATTCATGTCGTCATCCATACATCCTCATCATCCTCAATCCTCAATCATCAATCCTCATCCTATAATTTAGCATTGACTATTCATGAGAAGGATTAAGAAGAAGAAGAAAAAGAAAAAGAAGAATGAGAATGAAGATCATCATCACAAATACTTAAATAAATCAGTTGGTACAAATACAATTATACAAAATGGTTCAGATGTGCGTCTTTTTCTTTGCACACACATCACATCACTCCTCGATCTTCATTCTGTGCTTGCTCTTCTGTGTGGCTGTGCTGACTGCCTGTGCGTGTGTTTGTCTTTTCTCTCTGTGTTCCTGCCGTGTCGTGTGTCTGCCAATGCACTTTGAATTATTGGCCTTATCATCTAATAATAATATCCTCATCATTTGTTTCATTCATCATTTGACATTTTACATTTTACATTTGTCAGTTGGGAAAATCCGCATTCTCTCTCTCTCCTCTCTTTCTCTTTCCCTCCCATCGCATCACATCGCTTATTATTACACGGGTTGATAAGCAGAAAAGTGACGAGGACAAAAGGAACAAGGATTTTCAAATAGAGATTGTCTCACCATTCACAAAGACAGACAGAGAGAGAGAGGGAGAGAAAGAGAGAGGGGCGAGTTATTTAATTGTTTCTACAAATTCACTCACTCACTCACTCGCAAACATGCACCCACACTAAATTATCTATCAATTTGCATGCAGTGCATGTGATGGACAGGTGTGGTTGTATATAATATATAGTCCTCCATGCAGTAGTTCGTTCGTCTATAATTATATTAGCAAACCGTTCATCAGTATTCGTATCAGTATATGTGTGTATATATATAATACTACAAGATGCCATTGATCAATAATGGAGGATTTACAATTGGAATTGTAATAATTTATTAATTATTATTACGTTTAATCATTAGAATAATTAAAATAATAGGAAATAGAGGGGTTCGTTCGTTCATCTATACGCCACACACACACACACACACACACATCAAACCACAGAAGATCTCGATTGATATATTGCTGGAATTTTCTGGGTTGGGGTCAAAATCCCACATTTGAATTCTAATTCTATAATAATCCCCCAAACAAATCATCATCGTCATTTTCATCTTCCTTTCTTTCTTCCTTTCTTTCTGTCTCTTCATTCAACTCCTCGTTTGAATTAGTTTTTATTTCCACTGTATGTGTGCAACCAACTTTTTTTAATTTCCTTATATATTCCCAATTTGAAACGGAATCCACGGCATTCCCCATCAAAATATTTGCAGTTGATATACAGTTGACAATTGTGGCCGGAATTCCGCATTCATTTTAAGCAGCAGGTTTTTTTTGTGTGTTATATAATTTCTTGAAAGGAAAATTCAAAAAAAAGAATTCAAAGGAAACAAAAGAAAGAATGAACTGGATTTTTGGTTCAGTTTTCCTGCTGCTTTCCCTCATTTTTATTTCCATCAGTAGTCTCATCGAAATTGTGGACGGAGATTTTTCCTTTCCCTGCGACAAGTAAATAATGATACAAATTATGCATAAAATATATCATATATTTCTGATTTAAATATTATATTCTTATTCGAAAACATTTTGGCGGGAATTTCGGGATTGTTTGTCAAGTGTGTGTGCTAATGGGATACATATTCTTTGTTTTTGTGCTGGTTGTGGTTGTCGTGTGAACAAATATAGTGAAATCTACTGTTATGGGGACATTTTGCACGCGGTTCAACGGGCCAAGTTGTACAAGGACTCCAAGACGTTTGTGGACATGCGCCTCAAGTACTCACCCCTCATCGTCAAGGGCAACTACCAATTCCTCTTGGATAAACATGGCCCAAGTCCCCCACCAAAACAAGTTCAATATTTCGTGGAACATAATTTCGATGCACCAGGGTCCGAGTTCGAGTCCTGGTCTCCGTCGGATTGGACGCCCCATCCGAAATTCCTTGGAAACATTACGGACCCCAAACTCCGGGTTTTTGGAGAAGAACTCAATGCATTTTGGAAGGAGCTTGGGCGGAGGATCAAAAAGGACGTGGAAGTTCGGCGGGAATTGTACTCGATGACTTACGTGTCCAATCCACTCATCGTCCCCGGCGGTCGCTTCATCGAGTTTTACTATTGGGATCAGTTTTGGATCCTCAAAGGACTTTTACACTCGGAAATGACGGGGACTGTCCGGGGGATGCTCGAGAATTTCCTGCAGATGGTGGAACAATTTGGTTTCATACCGAATGGTGGGCGGATTTACTATAAACGATCCCATCCGCCACTCCTCATTCCCATGGTCCAGGATTTCTATGGGAAAACGGGGAATTTGACGTTCCTCCGGCAGAATATTCGGACGCTGGATAAGGAATTCCAGTTCTGGATGAAACAGCGGACGTACAATGTGACACTGGCCAATGGGAAGAGACATTTGGTGGTCAGATATAACGTGGAAATTGGGAATCCCCGACCCGAAGCCTACAAGTACATATTTTTTAAAATTTAAATAAATTATCATTTTAAACTTGGCGGGGAAAAAGAAAATTTTAGATAATAATAATAATAATAGAGACTTTGGTAAACCCGTCGTACAAAAGAAAATCGTAAATGTTTTGGTGGGAATTTTTAAAATTCCAAGTTAACATAACCAACGAATTTAAAAATTCCCACCAACATATTTACGATTTCCTTTTTACGACGGGTTTACCGAACTCTCTAATAGTAATAATAATAATTGCCAATGACACATGATTAATAATTTGAATAGTCCGGATTATGATTTGGTGTCCTCGTTGGGATCTCAAGAGGAACAGACGGAGCTGTACATGCATTTGAAAACGGCGGCAGAGTCCGGACTTGATTTCTCCAGTCGATGGTTCATCCCCAAAAATTCCTCAAGTATATTGTTAAATTTATTTATATGTACAATAACCGCAAACATTTCCCTCAAAATTGTCAAATTTTACACCGTTTGGTTTCTTTGCGTTTAAATGAGCCTTAGAATTTTACGATTTCACCATTTTTTCTGTTGTTTCAATGGAAAATTTCCGTCAATTTCCCCAATTTGGTTGGTTTTTGACTTTGATTCAATTCAAAATTTCCCTCAATTGTCAAACAAATGTCGTCATTTCTTCGCGGTTTCAATGGAAAATTCCTGTTAATTTCCTGCGGTTTTTTTTTTCGTTATTTTATATAATCCGAAATTAATTGTGTGTCCCTCAAATTGAGGGCCTCAATTTTAAAATGTATAGCCGCGGTTCGTTGCTTTGTGGTATAAATATATATAGAAAAAGTGTCTTATTAGAGAGTTTGGTAAACCCGTCGTAAAAAAGAAAATCGTAAATATTTTGGTGGGGATTTTTAAAATTCCAAATGAACATAACCAACGAATTTAAAAATTCCCACCAAAATATGTATGTACGATTTCCTTGTTTTACGACGCGACGGGTTTGCCAAACTCTTTATTGTTTTTTGTCTGAAAAGCTGTGGGGACTTTGCTGGACTTGAAAACTCGTTTTATTTTACCCGTGGACTTGAATGTCCTCATTTACCGGAATGCTCGAATAATGGAGGGATTTCATAGTTTGGTGAGTGTGTGAATGTGAATGTGAATTGGTGGAGATTTGAGAGAGCGGGAAATCCTGTACTGCCCCACAGCACACATTTCCTGAGATATTTGCAAACCAAAACGGCCGAGCCGATTGGTATAATTCATATACATATATAATATGTTGTTTATTAATGCACACAGTTGAATACGACGAGTTCGCGGATTCAAGCGGACTACTACCGACAAAAGATGGTGGAATGGGAATCCGCACTACATGCCGTATTTTGGAATGAAACGGAGGGTTCCTGGTTCGACTATGACATCATCACAAATGGGGGTGGTCATAAAACAGAGTTTAATCCGGGCAATGTCCTCCCCCTCATCCTCAACCTCACCTCCAATCACGTCGTCCTCCACTCCAGCAATTCCAATTCCAATTATTCCAAAGTGGAGAAAGTCCTCGAGTATTTGGAGAGAGAGAAGATTACGTCATTCCCTGGCGGGATCCCTTCCACGCTTCATCAGACGGGAGAACAGTGGGATTTCCCAAATGCTTGGGCTCCTCATGTCCACTGGTTCATCGAGTCCTTGGAAGCCACTGGACATCCGGATGCTATTCGAATTGCAGCAGAAACGGCCCAGAAATGGATCGGCAATAATTATCAAACTTATGAGAATCATAATAAAACCATGTTTGAAAAGGTATATAGCCGCCAGCCAGCCAGTCAGCCTATGCCGGCAAATTCAAATGAATTACTTATTTATCAATCAATCTTTTATTTGACATTGGAATTACTTATTTAATTGGAGTTTTTTTTGTAAGTCGTAATTATATGGAATTAATGGAATTAATTGAATTAATGAAATTTGCTCCTATACAGTATGACGTGACGAATACTGGAGCTGCTGGTGGTGGCGGGGAATACGAAGTCGTCATTGGATTCGGTATATACTTACGTCATTTTGAAATTTATTTTGCGCCTGCCCAATTATATTAAATACCGATATTTACATGAAAATTCCCGCTGAGGGGAATTTGTGAGGGAAATTTAAATATAATAATTATTATTCTTGTTGTTAATTATTATTATTATTACTATTATTATTATGGGGAAAAAGGATGGTCGAATGGAGTCGTTTTGGATTTACTACACAAATACGGCGGGGTTTTGAAGGCTCCGGAACCCGAACCGGTTGTCAATAAGGGAAATGGAGCGGGAATGCGGGAAATATCGTTTGGAATTCTGCTCCTGTCCATTATTTCTCGGACGTATTTGATGGATGATTTGATTGGATCATCATCAATCTCCTCATCCTGTTGACCCTCACCTGGGATTTTTTTAAACATGAATCCGTATTTAGATTTTTAAATGTGTATATACTCTTCGCGCCATTTTAAAAAATTGAAATGTCAAGGGACTTTGTGTTTTGTTGTTTGATTTGCAAGTACTTTAAGGTTTTGTAACTGTGATTTGGGATTTGTGTGATTTATATAAGTCTGTGCTACATGCTATTGCAATGTGAGTGAGTTGTGAGAAAGAGTGTACATTTTACACTGTAAAAGTTTCAATGTTTATGGTTAGTTGACTGCCGTTTAAATTGTTTTCCAGTAATACCCCGAATTTTTTTTGGGGAGGGGGGAGGGGGGCACACACACAGAACGCTCCTGGACCTCTCTAATAAAACTAATTAAATGATAAGCAAATAGTATTTATTCACATTAAACTGTTGTATACTTATATGCAAAAAAAAATTGTGGACAAAGTACTTGTAAAAAATAAATTTACGCAGTGGAAAAAACAAAATTGCTTTAAAATATCAAGGAAATAAAAAATGATTAACAAATTTCAATCCAATAGATAGACTTTCAATTTAGTAATGACAATTATAAGGATAAGACGTTGGATTGCATGAGGACGGCCTGGGTTCGATTCCACACAGACCTATACATATATTATATGTGGTTATGTGTGCGGGGATTCAGAAATTAATTAATTGATTTCTTCCGGAATGTTTCCCGGGAAGATTTTCATCGACGTTTTGCGTAATTGCCCAAAATGACCGCCTATATATAAGTATAGTGAATCTGTTGAGCCAAGGCAAACTCAAAACCGACTTTCCTTCTACTTTATAAAACTTTCTCTCTCTTTGTCTCTCTCTCTTCTTCTTTTTGTGGGTAATAACATATACGAGCGAGTCCATTCCCTTTGACTATAATATATACATAGATATATTATTTAAACGATCACACGCTCTGCCGTCTTCTCCTTTCGTACACACACACAAACAAGTGGTCTCATTTCGCCCCACATCCGTCTCTTTTTGTCTTTACAGTTTGAAATATACATATTTTACATATATACTATATTACTTACACTATACATTTAAAACTTGAAAGGGAAACAATTGAAAGTCTATCATTTGGACACCCGTCGAAATCTGAAAATCCTCGTACTTACTAAATACATAAAATATCATTCAATTCCTCAATCAAATTCCGCATTCAATTCATTGTGTTTGTCAAAATATGAAGATTCAATTGAATTGCGATTGCGGCGTTGTTTCTTGGACTTCCCTCGTCATTCTAGGTACGTTTTACCCATCCACATTATTTTCTATACACATTCCCATCAATTCATCATCTATACATATCGTCTGTTAAGTTCACAAACGAACTATAACGATTTTCCTTAATTTGCGGAAATGCTATTACGACTGCGTC
>JAIUND010004517.1:0-11748 GCA_034699125.1 Gisinianus flammeolus | reverse complement strand
TTCATATTCGTTCTCAGGAGACCCGATTTGACTAGTAAGGGTCAAATCCAGGTCAATATCGAAAACATAGCAAAAAAAGTTTACTTGTAAGCTAGGGGTGCAAATGCGGGTATCTCGGCCCCCGGTGACCCCGGGGTCACCAAAATAATAGGTACCTAACTGCAATAATGACAATGAAATAGGCCGCATGTGAATTGGTCATCTCTTTCGAGAGTTATCGTGACAAGAACAGACAGACAGACGAACAGACAGCCCAATAGAATAAGGGGAGCTTCGCTCCCTAATTTTGATCTAGTTGTGTTACCTCGTTTCCCTCACCAACTAATTTGGGATTTCCCCATCATATATTACCCACCGAAAGAAGAATCCTCAAAAACCTAGGAACTGTGTCCAAGTATATATGTACAAAAAGTAAAACCTATTTTTACAAATGTGTCAGTTTGACGTCGTTCAAAACAATTTTTCCTATATCCCACCAACACACACCATCAAAGATTAAAGATCCATTTAGTATAATTCCTCTGCCGAAAGCTTATACAATTAGTCATCTGTTCGTGGAGTTGGTCCAAGTGTGCACGGCCCCTATGCATCTAAACTCCAGTACCACTTTATGTCCACAATTTTGTAATTGAGCTCTCGTTTAAATCTCATAATTGATGGAGGCACTTTAAACACGTTCCTTTGAACAACTTTTTGACGAGCATTCTGCTTGCTCTACTAATTCCTATGTATACAAATAATTTTAATTCTTTAATGGAGTGCAGAGGATATTTTAACATGTTAACTACCTACAAATTACTTGTACGTAGCCCTTTTCACTTGTACGTATAGCTCTCGCAACTTGTACATAGTACTTTGCCCTTTTGAACAAGGTATTGTTGATTTGAAGGGGCACTTCTGAACTAAAAGGACACAAAATTTTCTTGAATGGCACCAAAAGTCTACAAAAAATTAAAATTGCCAAAGTCCCCCAAAAACGTTTTGGCTCGCTTCGCTCACCACTGTCATTTCCAACCTATTGCATCAATAAATACGCTTGCAAATATCAATGTTTAAAACTTAACTCTCGTAATTCCTTTAAACATTTCTCTTGAAATACAATCAGTTTAAAACTTAACTCTCGTAATTCCTTTAAACATTTCTCTTGAAATACAATCAGTTTAAATTTTGCTGCTTTGCTTGCGCTTGTTTTTCTTTAAAAGTCCTCATGTAACATGAGTCATGTTAATTTTGAATGTTAAAATTAAAACTCTTGAATTTCAAGGATTTTCGATTAATGAATTTTGTTCAGTGCCAAACATATGCACAGTCTTTTAAAATTATAGGTAGTTTTTGAAAAATGCAGAAAGTTTTCAATGCTTTCAAATATTTTAAAAGCATGAAACATCGAATTTTCAGCAGAACAAATTCAAAACGTACTTTTAATAACGATTTTTCAAAGTATCTTTTTTTAAAAAAAATCGTCTATAAAAGTGCCCTTTTCAAAAATGTGGGGTATCAAAAGTGTTCTTTTTAAAAAATTGGAGTATCAAAAGTGCCCCTGTGAAAAAAAAATTGTACGTAGTGACTTTTTGCTAAAATATCCTCTGATGGAGCGATAATTATTTTGTTCCACTCATCGGCCGGCTATATAATGGCTCTTGCTTGGAGTGGATTTCCATACGGCTACCCATTGCCATCACGTGTGTATATAGAGCGTGAAATTGAAAGAGCACCAGGAAGTTGGGGTTGTGCAAGGGGTGATTGATACTTTAAAATCTATGACGTTCGTCAAATGCACAAAGCGTATCACGTGCAATCTAAAGTCATAGCTTTTAAAATATCAAAATCGAAATTTGAGTGTGACCACTGCAAGGTAAACATTTGACCTGAAGTGACTCCGAGGTCAATGTCATGACTTGTAATGCGAATGCACAACAAAAATCTCATCTTTCCTCTACAGATCCCTTTTGTCCCATCAAAATCGGTTTTGTAGTTCCGGAGTTATGATTTTTTTGTCTACCAGCTCATTTTATATCACCCTGTATAATATCATCAAAAATATTTCAAAATAAATCCAGTCTTGAACAGCATGTGGAAGACTTCCTCACACTTTCAATATTTTTACATTTCCTGCAATAAAAATTCTTTTGTCTTTTAATTTCTATAGAGCGCCCACTTCCGAAACCATTGGAACAAGCTGATAATGCGTAACCGAGGCCTCGGTGGCGTTTATTAATTTCTTCGAGTGTTACGACAACTGGCTTCAAGATTCAAATGTTTGGAAAATGGTTGGACCGGACTGGTGGTTTGGGCCATTCTCATCCAAAGCGACACTCAGCGTGGACAGAGTACATCTAGTCAGTGCATACCGAATATTTGGATTCCAAAATAGACGGAATGCACACTTTGATATCAATTTTCTGAAGGATGGCCCTCTTACATATGATAGAGAAATTATTCCTGCACCTCCAGCCGAACAACCCCGCCAAAATCCAATCCAGCGTCCGCTCAGCCCCCACAACCTGAACCACCAATTTAAAACTTTAATAATTTGTTTTGGGATGTATTTTTCGCTCAAGTATTTTAATGAGAAATCCAAGTTAATTTGACCCCGATTCAAGTAAAAATATAAACGTTCAAGTAAAAATATGGAAATCCAAGTAAAAATATAAAGGCTCAAGTAAAAATATAGACGTTCAAGTAAAAATATAAAGGTTCAAGTAAAAATATGGAGATGCAAGTAAAAATATGAAGACTAAAGTAAAAGTATAAACGTTCAAGTAAAAATATAAAGGTTCAAGTAGAAATATGGAGATCCATGTGAATTGATGGAGTTTTCAAGTAAAAATATGGAGATTCAATTATACATATAGTATTACAAGTAAAAATATAGTCAGACAAGTAAACATTTTCAATGGGTTTTTCTGCTCTGGTATATACTTCCGTGTAAATACAAATTTACTGCAAAATGACCTGTTCACTAGGAGCATTTTCAACGGTCAATGAATTTGTGTGCTCTGTAGACAGTAGTGTTTAAGGACTTTAATGTAGTTTACTTGCTTTTGTGTACAAAGTTATCACTAAAAACTTGCAGTGGTACAAACACATTCTCATTATGAGCAGTTTTTTTTGACAGATTTTCCATATACGTATTTTTCTATCCACACGAACTTTCCTCACTCCTCAGTCGTCAGTTATGGAGAGTTTTACGAAAGTTCCGATTCTGATTGAAACCCCTATTGAACCCGGGTCAATTAGTAGTAGTAGTAGTAGTAGCAAGACAAAAAGGGGAAAATCTCGAATTTGGGATAAAGAGAAAGAATTTCCATCGGCAGACGATGCAAATAAATATATAAGTGGGGAAAAGTCCTGGAGCCGCATTGATAAGAATAACACGTCAGCTGGAGAAACAGTGTATTATCGCTGTAACTTGACACCTCTAAAATCAAAAGAGCCGTGTAAAGCAGCTGTATACCTCCTGTACAACTCGGAGAGTGTAAAGGTAAATTGAACTTAATTAAAAGTACAAGCATATTTCAGTATGCAGTACTTAATATATGTATTTTGTAGTAATGCCTAAAAATTGTTTATTGGTATGCCCAGGTTACTATTTACCGTGCGTACGAACCCCATAATAATCATGACGACTCGGATAAGCCCGTAATTGCAGCAGCAATGAAGGAAATCGTCAACCAACTCTTTCTGGATGGCACCACAAAACCCATATCAATTTTATTGGCTTTAGAAAATCGTAAAAAAAGAATGAGTTTTGAAATCCCATCCAAATCCCAGTTAAATAATTATCTTAATGACCTCAGAAAAAAAATGTTTGGGCCAAGTACGTTTGACATGAGTGTTTTAAAAGAGTGGTGTGAGGATCGTCCTACTATTCCCGAGAGTCCCAATAAACCATTTGTTGTCGATTCCACTTTTACTTTTGACCTTGAACCCAACAAACAAGATTTCAAGTTATTTCTTTCTACCCGTTCCCTTTTATTGAACTGTTACAATCCCATACTTGTTCAAGCAGACGCCAATTACAAGTTAAATTTTCATAGGTATCCCGTTCTTCTCGCAGGGACAACCGGCGCTCGTCACACATTCCACCCGTTCGGAATTGCTGTTACGTTTGAAGAAAACGAAAAAGATTACGAATTCACTTCTCGGTCTTTAAAGAAGGGGGCGGAGTCAACATCCGCAATGGAATACACACCGGAAATTTTAATGGGAGACTCAAGTGGAGCAATTACAAACAGATTTGTAAGTGTTTTTGGTGTGCCGAAAAAGAGATTAATGTGCAATTTTCATGTTATTCAAAATTGTGACACGCAGATTTCATTTGATCGCGACACCAAACTTGAAATGAAGTCAGATCTTAAATCATTGGAGGATTGCAATTCAGATGAAACGTTTGCAATAGCTGTCGAATTGTTTTTGCCAAATGGAGGAATTTATCTAGTGAGACGGTTTTGAATTTTGTTAGACATTTAAAGAGAGAGTGGATCAACAAAAATACATTCTGGTATGAGGGAGCAGCATTGGGATTTCCTAGCACAAATAATGGAATTGAAAGTACAAATCGTGTAATTAAAGATTCATTTACAATGAGGGTTCGTCTTCCACTTGGGGAGTTCAGTTTTATTGGAGGACAAATTATTACCTTATTGGTCAAGACTACGAAATCACGAAAATAATTCTGCGAATTCCAAACCATTTTGTAGGACCCCATTTAAATCTGACGATGTTTGGAGGAAACGTTATCAGTGGGCAAATTCTAATATCAAAATTCTGAGTTTCGCTACAGAGGATATAACATATTTTTACATACCATCAACTGTATTTTTACTATCAGGCTGCTCCTTTGAACACAATAACATAATAGAGTACAGAACAGTTTTTGTCAATGGAGGAGTTTCGATGATTTTGTCAAATTAAATAATAGTTTGTGGATTGTAGAAAGGAACAATTCAAGTCCTGATATTATAAAATGTAACTGTCCATCATTTCTGAAAGGTCACCAATGCAAACATTCAATTGGAATGTCAATTCGGTTAAAAATAATAGAATGTCCAGAAAGATGTCGAGGAATTGTAATTGGACAAAAAAGATAGCGGGGACGTCCTCCATTGACCAAATCCGCTTTGGTTTTTCAGAGAAACTGAGTTTCCTATAGAACCCTTTACTTTTGTACGGAATATACTGGACGTGTTTATGTAATTACTTGTACTTTCTATATTTTTACTAGTCCGTAATATACTGGAATTTTTTTTTCTTTTACTTTTTATATTTTTACTTGTCCAGAATATACTTGAATTGTTTACATATCTACTTGAACTTTAAATATTTTTACTTGAAAATAATTACTTGAATGTTAAATAAAACTACTTGAATTGTCTATATTTTACTGGTGCAATATATTTACCCCATTTGTTTTCAATAATAGCGGAATTCGGCCAGCGTTTACGACAAATTTAAACCCAGCCTCGGCCGGGCGAGTCACAGAACTCATTCACAATCAGAATGCCGAAAGGCCTATTTCCCCGGAAACACATTCCCGCGTCCACTTCACCACATCTGGTTACAAATCTAGTTTTGCCGGTAGTAGTTTTAACAGTCTCGAAAAATGGGATGTAGGAACTTCCGAGTCCACCAATTTCACCCCACACAAACATTTTGCCGCCCCGTCCGAATGGGAGTCGCAGAATCGTTCTTCACTGCCCTTTGAGAATGAGGACTCATAGCGTCCCAGATTCCAACGCCACCACAGTAGCGTCCCAGATTCCAACACCACCACAGAAATGGAAACAAAACCATGTATTACGTCGTGTTCAAAATCATCTATAGGATCCGCTCACCAGTGCATGGAGGGCAGGTGCGGTCGCAAGTGATAGAAGATGCGGCGGCTGGATTTTCATTCAGTAGGGCCCGCAATAGGGAATATCACCTGCATGTTGGCGGAACCCAAACTTTAGGCGAATGCTGAGTTCACCACTCTCGTCTTCCTTTAAATCTTGAACATTGAACATTGTCAATTTTACCGAGCTTTATTTGTAGTGATTTAGTTTTCTATTAATAAAATTGTTATTTGTTCCGTACGGTTAAAATCAAGTTCTTCATTTGAATGTTTCTCAATTTAGTTTCTCCTGCGTCATTTACTTTTTCTCAAACTTAATTTACATGTCTTTTTTGTCAATGTTCACAACTTTATAGTTTTTAAGACTATTCAATTAATGTGCCACACATATAGTACAATATAACGTAATTGAATATTAGTATAATACCTTATACCAATAAGACAACCGTAAATGATCTACAAAAGGCCGCCCCTATAACATAGATCTCTGAAGCTTCAGAGATCGTTGAATTGCAAAGCGTTTAGTCATTTGCTTCTGTTATATTTATGGACAGTGTGGTCATGTGTCACATATCGTGCAGAATCAACGACAGTGACAGTGGATGGTGGGCCTAGGTGTAACGTTAAGGACAAGTTACCCGCACTATCTTTGCACCAACGAGAGACTGACGTTGACAACAGTTACAGTGTCAAATGACTACACCCAGTGCAAGTGTTCGTAAAGTTGTTTCAATTTTCAAACGTGCAGTTGAAGACGTTATGGAACACCTTTGACCAGAGACCTTGCTATAACAGTTACGTTAACAAGTGACATATGTATTTTTTGGGCGGATCGATCGACCATGTCGGTCGGAAGTCGGAACGCACATCCACCGCAAGTGAAATCTTTCATCACAGCAAATTTTCCATACTAAACTCATTATAATGTGAAAACGGATGGTCACTAAATCTCAAGGGCTTTTACCGCCACATTATTTCCCTCACGAGGGCTATCCAGCACGCGCGTTCATTAATACTCCCGCCAGCCATTAACAAATGCTTTGCTGAGAAGTATCAAATTTCCAAATTGTAAGGAGTCCTCAAAAGCGTTCTTTCATTTTCGACATATCATCACCATTAAAAATGTTTTTGTGTCCGTTAAATTTGTGACTTGTTCTTTCTATTTTGTCTACCGTCATATAATGTCGATATTACTCCTGAGGTCTCTCAACCAACATCATCACGACCGTTCGTCGTCCACAGACCATTAAAAAAAATATGAAAATTCCTTTGGTTTCCCACCTGTTCCTCATCCTCCGTCACTTGTCGTCTCTGACGTCCGCCAAACAGCAGCATGATGATTCCTCTGCTGGAATCGCCCTGCGGGATTTTGGCTTTCGCATCGACTTGGCCAGAATCACGGCCGACTTCCCGCCCACAGGTTTCCTCTATGTCATAAAGTGGGCGGAAACTGCGAACTTGGCCGGCCTGTCCCTCCCCATCGTCATCAATTTGGACTACTTGTACGGATCCTTCAGCAAAGCCTACAGCACAACTCTGAGTGACGACCCACCCGATCTGGACTTTTATACCAATCGCCGACACACACACTTCTACTTTGGCGTCGTCATTTACCGCGCCTCTGACCGTCTCTATTGGCCGGAGCCGGACGTAACCCTCAGTCAAATTTTCCCCCGAGGCGAATACCACGTAGATAGCGTCAACTCCGCCATCCTCAAAGTCCGTCTTCCCCGTCTTCTGCTATTCATCCCCGGTCAGGTGGTGCCAATAAAGACGCAGGAGGTACTTGACCCTCTCATGGCCTATCACGACATGTTCCTCCCCGTCCCCACTTTCTTCCTCTACCCCGCCCCTACGAACCCCAACTCTGGAGTCCAAGGATTGTACGTGGCGGTAGCCTACTCACCAGAGGGTGTTCATCTCCATTCCCACTTCGAATGTGGGAGTGGAAGAAAAAGTAGTGGGCGGGAGAAACTGGGATTTGAATTTGATTTAGTAAATGAGAAGGAGACTCCCTGGTTCTGCTACACTCGACTCATGGCCACCGTCGAAATGGTTCGAAGGCGGACGCTCAAGATTTGGCTGAGGGACAGGAGTCGGCTGCTGGACATGACAATGGTCCAGGGAATTCAAATGGAAGACGAACAGACCAGACAAGAGGAAGAGCCGTTTAGTCGGGGAGGAAAGGGGAGTGGCTGGAAAGTCGAGACAGCCACATTAATCTTCCTCCTCCGGAATTTCAACATCTCCGTCGTCAGCAGCGAGATGGCCCAACGCCAACAGGGGGAGGAGCTACTCGAACATTTTGTCCTCGGACACGGACGGAGGTGAGCGGAATTATCCCAGGTCCCTCCCAGGCCAATAGGCAATAGGCAACGCATACCGCTATACTCATTATAAGACGAGAGCCACTAAAAATAAACGTTCATGGCTTATTATTCGTTGCAGGAGGGACATTTCTGTGTATTCTGGGCGGAAGTGGGCGTGGTTTGAGCTCGAGTCGGTTGACTACATTCTCATCACATCCGATCGGATTGAGCAAGAGTTGGCGTCGTTGGCCGTGTATTTGACGCCGTTTGAGCGCCCTTTGTGGCTTGTGCTATTCGGATTTTTTGGACTCACGGCGGGCTTCCTCAGCTCCGCCCTCTTTTTTCGGCTACACACCCCAATACACGCCCACAACCATCGTCCGAATAGCAAAAGGTGTGGAATCAACTGGATTTGGAGAGATGGAAATGTCCTGGGAATTCCGCTGGCGGTGGCACTCTGGCTTCTCCGAATTTTATTGGACCAATCGAACGGACCAACGCCAGCGGGCATGCGCGAGAAATCGGAATCGCGAGTGGCGGTCCTGTTCAAAATTCTGTTTGGTTTCTGGTTGGGTCTGGGATTTCTGCTGACGAACGAATATCGGGCGTTCATGCATTCTGACTACGCCCTCCCTTTTCCCTACACCACCAAATGGGAGTTTGCTTCAGAGCTCTTCAAGGAATCGATAGACCTTCGATCGAGGGACGTCTCAATTTTTGATGTGTCCAGTCCGTTCTTCCCGTGTCTCAAGCAATACGTCAGAAGTCATTATTCGACGTTTTTTGAGTGGTCGAAGACTGGAGTCTTGCACGCGGACGGCGGTGACTTCATCTATGTTGGCTTGAAGCACATGTACAGATCTGGACCCAATTGCACTACGCTATGTATGCTTGGGAAATTGTATCATCTTGAACGTATACAATTGCATAAGCCGTTCCGGGAGTCGGAATGCTCGGCGATTCCTCCCTGCGTCGAATTCTTTCAATACGCAACATTCCTCAGTCAAACAAGGAAAGTTTGCGGGGAGGACATCAAGGATCTCCTGGAAAATGAATGGGGCAGAGATGATTTCGGAGCCCTGCAGAGCGTGTTCATCACAAGGAGGACTGATTTCGAGTTCATTTGGCACAAATTCAAGGTTGCAATGAAGAAGATGCCGCTAGGGAAACTCCGATTTGGGCACAATCAAAAGGCGCGGGATCAGTCGCTGTCAATGGGTTTGGGGATGGCCATAGAGAGCGGAATCGATCCGCACAATCCGAACGAGCAACTGCGAAGGATGAATGCCCTCGTCACCTCTGGCGTCTACAATTTGTGGGTCAAATGGGCGGAGCTTCGGCTGCCACCCAAGAACCAGACGTTGAATCCGAGGGACTTCATTTCGGAAGGTGTCTCGGATTTCCAGCCGTTGGCTTTTGAGGCCTCCAATATTCATCTCATCTTCATTGGATTCATCTACTTAATTGCGCTAGCCGGGATTGTTTTCTGCGGGGAAAACCTCACAGGGATTCGAATGAGGGTGTTCTTTCAATTGCTAAGTGTATTGGACAAAATGTCAGCGATTTTCAAGGAGCTCCGCGACATTCTATTCTGTTGTTGTCCTGTTGGAGTTGAAGTTCTAGGTTCCGGCTGGTTTCCAATGCCAAGGTTGTTGCGTTCCTTTAGAGGATCAGTGTAGCTTATCGTTAGTGTCGTCTCCATATCCTAAAATCAAAATGTAATTTTTCCTAATACATATTATTCCATGAAAGCACCTAGAAAATTTCAAGAAATATAAGATCCCGTATGGCTGTCCGCTTTCAAATCCTTTAATTAGTCTTTGTGGCAATGTATAAATTGTGTAAAATATCTAAAAATATCCGTAATTTTAACTAATTAAGTAATTCCTAACTTTTCATTCTGTATGTATACTTATTATACCTATTCTTAACTATTGTTGGAGTAATTTGAAATTGTGTATAGGTATTTCAAGTATGTCGTCCACCAGAGTTTACGCCATAGTGAGAACAAAGGGAAATCATAGAGTGCCACGTAAAGTGAATGGGATGTCATAGAGCTATAAAAATCATCTATGGCGTATACTCTTGTGGACGATCCTTTATAATCCATATTTCTCAAAGTATACTGCGGTATATAAAGGTAAGGGGTCCTTCGTAAAAAGAGTCTTTTTAGGGGGGAGGGGGGTCAGCAATTTTGGAAGCCTCGCAGGTTTCAGGGGAGGCGGGTGGAGTCACTTTGGGCCTCTTTGACGTGCGAAGACATGTGGGGGGTAGGGGGTGTCCCATTTTAGGACAGAGCCAGATTTCAAGGAAGGGCGGGAGTCGAAAAAAAGCCGATTTTCGAAGACTCTTTTGACGAAGGACCCCTAACCCATATATTTCTCAAAGTATACAGTATACTGTATACTGCGGTATATATATATATAGGTAAAGTTCGACGCGACTGGAGACTTGTCTACTATACATTCTCGCCTCGTACTGTCAACAGATTATTAAATATGGTTTACAAATATAGGTTCCAGTGGTCGCTCAAATGATAGAGGCTCGGTACACGGTTCCAAATAAACTCCTTGCTTTTGCTGTTGTGTGTGAGTCACCCAAAACGGAGTACATTTTCTTTAACTCCAAAGGCTTTCATCCACTGTAGTTCAAGATCAACGACGAGATCGATATCCGGCATTGACAAGTCGTTCTCATATTTATGCTCAAAAGTTCATCAAAGTATATATATACTATATGGGGAACTGGATAGAAGAACGGGTCAGATACTACTTTTCACTTTTTTGCATATTAATATGCACAAAAACATGGGCTATTTTATAGAAACAGTTAGAAATTTTTAAAAAAATTGTAAATATTTTTAATTAATTTACAAACTTTAGTTAAATTCAAACAAAATATATGGCGATTTCTTTCTTGTGATTTTTGAATTTAAAAATCATCAAGAAACGCCTTGGCGCCAAAGCGGCCAAAAGGAAAACTCGAATATCTTTTTAAACGAGACCCGTTCTTCTATCCAGTTCCTCATATACAAATGCGGTGCTGTGCCTAATGTCAAATAAAAGATTGATTGGTATACAAATGCGGCAGTTCGACGCCGCTCAAAACAATTTTCCCCATGTCCCTCTATATCACAATTATAAAGATTCACCCGAGAAGCCCCTCTGCATAGTGTTTATAGTCTTTATCAATATGATTCAATCCTCCATCGTCATTTATCTGCTCAGGAAAGAGACGGCCGCCGTCCGGGTTAAGGATTTGGAGGGAGAGCGAGAGCGGGAAATGAAGGGACACAACCGGAAATCCAAATCACAACCGTCAAAATCCGTGTGTCCACGTTTTGTTGCCAAAATCGATGTGGTCTGGCGCGTCCTTTTCCCGCTCATTTTCATCTCCTTTCAAATCGTGTACTGGCTTCACTTTTTGAATTCCACGCGGATTCATACCACCGGCAGCGAATGGGTTTTCCCATCAAAACATTAATTTAAAATTATGTCCTCACATTTACATTTCCATTTGGCTTCCGCTTCAGATAATAAATTACGCATCAAAAATATAATAACATGGCGAACGAGCGCGAGAGAAAATTGATAACAATTTTAC
>JAIUND010004516.1:0-11753 GCA_034699125.1 Gisinianus flammeolus | reverse complement strand
CAAACAACATTCAAAATTCAAAGGGCGCGTAGAGGGCCCTTCAGGGGCTTGAGTTTAGTTTGAAATACAAGTGAGGCAAAAGGGAGGCAGTGAGGCAATTATAAAGTAAAGGCAATTGCCCGAGTCATTGTGAGGCAGTGAGGCTTCGATAGTCTGTTTAGTACACTTTTGTATACAATTGAATCGTACAAAACCGTCTCAAATGGGACGATTTCATATACTGTGTTACAATTTGGAACGGATTCCCGAGAATTGTGCGTCGACCCCAAGAATATGACTAATTCTATTAAATAGAGCACATACAAATCTACAAATTAACCGTGGCTAATTAAAATCCATCGTTGCTAGAGCGAGCTACAATTAATTTAAAAAATGTCAAGAATAACGGCAAAAACGTGTCAAATTTTTTTCCCCGTCGTACAAAAGTATACTAAATGAGACGAAATCGTCTCAACAAGACGAAAACGCCCCAAATCGTACAATAAATAAGATCTTTTAGTCTCCTTCGTCCGAAAGTACCTGACTGCAGACTATATTTTATTTTTCTCTCAATTTTCCAATTCGAATTCAATTAAATCTAATTTCGTGTTGTGATTTGGAGATCAAGGATTTTAGTACTCACATTTCATGCTTTTTGATAGTAATTCGTAATTCCATTTTACATGTATCACCGAGAAAATAGATTATTTATTTGAGTAAAATATACGACTTTTTAATTCTTATATTTAGTCAGTACATTTGTAATTTGTATTTAAGGGAAAGATATAGAAGTTTTCATGTTAAAATAGACATTTTGAATCAATTTAAGTATGCTATTTATTTGTTATCAGTTTGAATCTTCTTTTTTTCATTTTTCCGCTGGTTTCTCGGTCACCATTGGCTCGTTGCACACCTATCAATTATATAGTCAACAATTACATTCATTTTTGTTAATTAAAACATGCTCAGGAGTAATTGCTATACTAAATATATTTAATTCCTATAATTAATATACCCAAGCAGATTACCTCGGTGTAAGAATCATGTACGCAATCGACTAATGGAACAAAAGAGTCACAGGATTCGTCTTTGGGTTTAACTGTGGGGGCTAAATAAGTATAATTTCGACATACAATCCTCCATTTACTTTGAATATTTGTAAAACAATGATACATATTAAAGTTAAAGTACACTTACCATGCTCAACTAGACACTTTTCAATCCGTTTCATAACATCTTCTCTTATGACTTCTGGAAGGGAAGCGTTTGCAGCCAAAGTAATCTTTTCAATATGAGGGGCTCCCATTTCATCCACCTATATAAATTGTTGTCGATTAAAGTATAAGAAGGAAGAGTATATAGGTATATACACATGCACACATTTAAATATCGACAGTGTTTATATTTAATCATAATTACATATTTCGGATCACTGATATGATATCATATATCGTCTGTTAAGTTCACAAACGAACTATAACGATTTTCCTTAATTTGCGGAAATGCGACTACTGCATCCGTCTTTGTGGGTAAAATTCTGAAAAAATTCAGGGTGACAGAAAAGGTCATGGCAGACAATAATGTCGAAGGACCCACAGCTCCATCTCCAGCCATTTGACCTTTGCGAGCAGGTCAACGAAATTAAGGAAAATAATTATAGTTCCTTTGTGAACTTAACAGAGGATATATAAATATCATCTTACGAGCTCTCTTGTCAAGATGACACATTTGCCAAAACATGGTATCTTGACTTTTGCCAAGTCTTTCCAGCTAGTGACACCAAGCTCTGTCAAACAGATCTCAGTGTTCATCAGTTCAGTTTCAGACGATTGCATTTGCAGATTGTCACATTTCCCTTGCGCTTCAATCTATATAAAATCAAATGGAATGGATTATTTCAAATTCTACGAGTATTAATTCAAATAAAAAAAACAAAATTTTTTTATTTTTGTATTGTTTTATTATTTTTGTGGTCACTCACGAGAAGAAAGTAGCACGTACAGTAAATGACGGCGTAGAAAACGAAAATTCTCGTTGAAACCATGGTTTTACAGGGAAAATGAGAGTTTTGTATACGAGCACTGGAATAGTTAGCTCAATTGTGAAATTATTATCAAAGTCACTCTTGAATTTACAGAAATCAGATACGGATTGCTTAAATTGTTATTCAACTTTCATTTATATAAGAAAAATATTCAAGGACTCTCCGTTGTTGTCAACGTGGACATACAACTTTCACAGCGTTATTCTTTATTCTCATTCAAAAATCATGTGATTTTGTTTTTTGTTACTATACCCTCTATGTCATTTGTTGCAATATCGTGTACATGTCGTTTTTGTCTCTGACCTGTCACCATCACAAACAACTCTTTTGTTGGTTCAGTGGGCAGTCCTCTTCTCTTTCGTAAACATCAGGCAGTAATATAATAGTATTGTGTGTTCAATGTTTAAAGAAATGCATTTCCGGTTGCAGTGATATCAAAGGAAATTTGGCATATTTCACATCATTTGGTTTTTGCCAGAGAATTCCATTCAAAAATAACTTCTGTGGACAAATTGTAACTCTGCATTGTTTTTGTCAGTGAAATTTCATATACAAAATGTACATGCAATGGACAGTATATATATAGAGATGTCTCGAATTTGAATTATCACAATAGATAGTATTTAAAAATCAAAGGATGAATGCAAAATGATGCAAATAGTATATATCGTCTGTTAAGTTCACAAACGAACTACAGATATAAGGATTTTCTTTAATTTGCGGAAATGCGACGACTGCGTCCGTCTTTGTGGGTAAAATTCTGAAAAAATTCAGGGCGACAGAAAAGGTCATGGCAGACAATCATGCCGGAGGACCCAAAGCCTCATCTTGAGCCATTTGACCCTTGGAGCATATCAACGAAATTAAGGAAAATTATTATAGTTCGTTTGTGAAATTAACAGACGATATGTATATAGGATTGGAATAAGTTTTTACATTTTATTTATTCAGGTTTATTTATAGTCAAATTTTGTATTTTGTATTTTTTTACATATATAGTTTGTAAACTTTGTATTGAGTGGTTTTGTTTTGGTATTTTGCTCCACTATATATTGTACTTGTTATTGGTGTTTAGTTAAATTTGATTTGACAAACATATGTATTTTATTATAGAGACAGAGAGCGGAAATGCACAAAGTTACTGTCCATTATTACTTATATTGGGGTCAAGAGAGAGCGACAGATTTCAAATCACAGTAAGATTTTTGTGACACATATTAAGAATAGCAGGCAATCGTCTCTTTTACATCATGCATGTCTGCAATATATAGTCAAAGAAAAAAGAGCATTTCCATAGTTAGTATTTTGATACTCTAATTTTCAAAAAAAAAAAAAATATTGCAATTAAATTGTTTAGGTATAGTTTTTAAACTTCTTACTTCCATGAAGGCGTCAGCCATGCATTGGCAAATGGGAACGTAAGACTCACAAGACATTTTCCATTCCTTGACTTTTCCAGCTATATGGGAAAACACAGTGACAATAAAAGTCATCAATGACACTAATACTTGAATATTATTATTTACATTGGGTATTATATATCGTCTGTTAAGTTCACAAAGGAACTATAATTATTTTCCTTAATTTCGTTGACCTGTTCCAAAGGTCAAACCGCTGGAGATGGGGCTGTGGGTCCTTCGACATTATTGTCGGCTATGACCTTTTCTGTCACCCTCAATTTTTTCAGAATTTTACCCACAAAGATGGACGCAGTCGTCGCATTTCCGCAAATTAAGGAAAATCGTTATAGTTCCTTTGTGGACTTAACAGACGATATACATAATGTAAAATATAGAGGACGACATACCGTGCATGTCCACGCACATATCAGTTTTCATAACGAGTTGCTTCACAAGGGGTTCAGGAGCGGTCATCATCACTAGCTCGGCTGCCTTCTCTTTATGACCCATGCCCCAGTCATCCACCTATCCCCACAATTACAATTGTATCGTTTATTTTATAGTTTCAAGTTTGAATAAATTTTATCAATTTCCCTTTTACGACCTCAAAACAAATAATATAATATAATATATCCTTACAATTCCTCTCTTGATAACCATGCATTTTCGGAAGCACTGAAAAACAATAAGGGATTTTCACATTTGTAGACATTTTTTTGTTGATGGAGTGCAAAACTTTCTCGAGGATTTATTATATAATATCAGTGGGAGGAAGCAGGGAGATATCAAACTATATACTGTCCATTCATATAAAAATAATTTTTTCGACCTTCTTTTGGAGTTGGCGCGGGCGAGGATGTGATGTCCTTGGGATTTGGAAGCGAAAATGCTTTTTTACCTTGGTTTCGCTTCCAAATTCCAAGGAATTTGGAATTTGGAATATACGTACATTTTAGTATTATGTCAGCAAATTACATACGGCAAAAGTATAATTTATATGGATGGAAGGAATGAGGAAGGTCAGCTGCATGGATTTGTGAGTATTAGGGAATTTATCAAGCTTAACTTTATGGAATGTATATAATTTATTTGTAGAAGGTTTTGAATGGCAAAAAAAAAAAAAAACTATGGTCTGTTTCATAAGAAATCTATGGACTAAAATGTGGTCTACAAACAGTGTGAAAATAATATGTGCACTCATTACGGGCATCATCATGGCTTCTTTGGGCGATTTCGCTTCCACATCCTTCATACACTCCATCTGTAACATAAAACCGTTTTTTAATTTCACGTGTTTACATTGCCCTGACAAAAAAGGCAAAAATCATGAGCAAGTTGATCAAATTCAAAAATGTCAAAAATCCTGACTTTACCATCCACATCTTGTCTTGCTCGTATACTTTCATGTCCCATCCTTTGCATTTTGGTGCTCCTTGAACCGAGTCCAGCTTAATTCCGTACCCACAAGAAATAATAATAATTATTGTGAATTAATTATTTAAAAACAAAATATAGAGAAAGATTAAATTAAAGGTCACAATTAACCCACACAGAAAAACTTTATATAAAATAATATTATGCAGAACTCTTTGGATTTATGTTTTGTTGTTTTGTATAATAGTCTGCCTTTTACCGAAAATATGATATATCCAGTGACCAGTAGCAGCACAGAAATCAATTGAATTTGTCTCGCCATGATTTATATGATTTGTATATGGAAAGCTGTGGGAAATGTTCAGACAAAACGCACAAGTTCAATGAAATGATAAACTCTTACTGAACTCTATCCCGTGGACTCAAGACCTTTTTATTTAATTAATTTTGTATAGGGAATAAATGATGCGAGTCCTTAACCATACTTAAAAAATCAAGTTGACATATTCCATATTTTAATTGAACTATATATGAAAACAACGAGAGAAAAAATTGGGATCCGCTTGACAGTTTCAACCATTCATAATTTAAGTAGTCCTTTGTTAGTATTTTTAAACGATCATCAGCATCATTCATCATTTAAGGTGAAAACAACATGCAGGTTAAGTAACCACACAATCGACATTTGTATATTACGTGTGCAGAAAATATTGTGTAAACAGATATGTGCTGGACAGAGAGCAGACGATCAAATATCTGTACTTATATAACAACATGAAAGCGAAATTATTTTTTGACGGTCGCAATATATCCACAGGTCATATATTGTATATACAGCAGAAAAGATTAAACATTTTGAACTGCGCTTGAGCTTCGTGTACAATGTTGAATTCAAGCATTACCTAACGATAAGTACATAAGTAAGTTCATTATAGAATTCAATTTCAAAGTTTCAATATCAACAGGAAATCTTTTGTTTCCTGTACACGTGAGGACGTACGATATGTTCAGATCGCTCCTCATATGTTTGTTTTAATGCCACAATGAAGGACTTTTTTACCGAGTCACACAGCACACACAGTGATGTGAGCAAAATTGTGCTTGTGTAATGTGCGTGCCATGGTGAAATGGTTCGTGCATATCAATCATGTAAAAAATTCAAAATTAAGTTTATTATAATGGTTCAAAAGTCAAGTCAGTACATATTGCAGTTTTTAAAGTCCACATAATTCAAACTAGTTTGTGTGTGCTTAAAAAATGAGAATTTTTACTCCACAAATTCAATGTACATACATTCAGTAAGTCCATGCATTCAGAATGGTTAAAAAAACAATACATCGTTTTTTTCCCCTGTCATATATGAAAAAAGAAAAAAGTGTAGAAAAACTCATGCGAGCTTTCATTCCGAATCCTTCGACGACTTGTGCAAAACTCATTGTCAGTCGACAGTTGAAACCTTTTTTTTTTCAATTTGCAATGCCAAAAAAACATCAAAAACCTTTTCTGTCATGTCATTTGTCGGGACTTCTAATATTATTCACAGTCACAGCCTCAACTTTACTCAAACTATACATATATTGACATTGTTGACGGATTCCAAAAAAATATTTTCCTTGTTCTATGTTAATATTTATAAACATTTTCACTATACTTTTGTGCATGATGATGTTGACTTCCTGTATGATGGAAAAATGCGCACGGGTTTAGCTAGTTATAGTTAGCTCGTTCACATTCATGCTGTATAAAGATGAGGTCTTTGTCGTTAGACCGTAAAAAATAAATTACATCTGTGCGACCCGTATATAATTACGACCTGGTTTATGCTTCAACTGGTGGCCTTACATTTTCTCTCTTTCAGTCTTTCTCTACCTCACTGAAAAAGCTGAACGCGAGTTAGGCGTGAGGAATCGGGGACACCATATAGAATTTGCATTTTTTTTTAAACAGGAGGAATATGATTGATCGGTTGCTCCGCTTCAACTCTCTTAAGAAAAAACAAACTAAGGGCTACGGAAATATGTATACCCGCAGATAGAAATTCTGCATAGTCGCAGTTGGGGTGTATTGAAATTCATGTATATACACGTCCCAAAAACATGGTGTTTTCAGTTTGTCTGTATTCTCTATATACATAAACACATATAGCAAGATTTTAGTACAAGTGAAAGCTTGAGATTTTAAGGGTATCAAGGAAATCTACCCGGTCCTTTTCAGCTAATTAAACCTGAGAACTTTGTTGCATTGGAATTTTAACATGCGCATCATAATCATGCTGTGAAAGTAAATGTGAAGCGACAAGCGAGCGAAGGAGCGAGAGCGAGCGGAATTAACATGGAGCGCCATAAGCAACAATGTATTTCACTTTCTTATATAAAACTCTCCACTGTGCCTTTTTTTCCCAACGGATTTCACCCATTTTTTGCAAGCCATAGGTAAATCAGATGTGCAAAACACAACCATGTAAAAAAATCCTCGAATTGTTTAACATTTCAGCATTTGCGTAATGTTAACCTGTCAATTTTCAGCTGACGAGTTCCACATTGCCAATTGGCAAGTAAATCGTGATACATTTATGAAATTTAGTATGGACGTAACTAAATGTTGACTTTGAAAATGAATGCTTCTTGAGAATGAAGTGAAATAAAGTTGTTGAAGCTATATACAACAGGGTTAGAAACCCTCCAAAGTCCAACGACACAAAGCTGAGCAAGCTCGATTGAAAGAACAAGAGGAACAATTTTTGAAAGGATACTGTCGATAACAAGCGATAATTATTTGAAGATCAATACCAATTTAATGTATAAATTTATTTACTATGTAATAATACTACGTACCAAAATAGATACGTATACAATTATCTGTTATGAAATACAAATGTTTATAATTAATAGAATTAGCTGAACCATTTGAATAAACTTCATTGATCCACATAGTATTTTAAATCACCTTTATTGGAACTCGAATCTCAATATCCACTGTTGCTTTTTTCATGATGATGAAGACGACTACGACGACGACGAATCAAGAGGATTTTCGGGTAGAGCCGACTCCTCCTCAGGCACATTCCGCTTGAATGGATATAATTTCTCGCTGGAATTTGTATGGACTTGACTTAATTTCCGTTTTCGTCCGGTTGCTATTGAGATGAAGACTTTGCAGGAACCGGAAGTTGAAGAATGTACAGATGCCGTTTCTTCTATAACTACGACATCTTCGTCATTGTCTTCTTCTTGTTCTTCTTCGACATCATCTTCGTTGGTACTCCACTCATTTAACTGGACCACACGATCAAAGATATTAATTATTAAGTAATTAATTTACAATAAACATAGATAAGTGCAGTTTCAATTCTAAAGAAATAAAATAAATATAGAATTGTTAACACGTACGAGCACACAAACCTTCTGATTTGCTTTTTTCAGCTCCTTAATTTCCTTTTCCCGTTCACTCAAGTCCCTCTCGAGACCTTCATTGTTGGAGGTGAGTAAGTCGATGGCTACTGTTTTCTTCCTTAATTCCTCCATTAATTCGGATTTCTCTTTATGGAGCTGAACGAAGAAAAAAACGATTTAAAATCTTGATGAATATGAAACATGAATACAAAAAAAGACAATTAAACTATATCGATCGATATATATAAATAATGTTAGATTTTGGTACTTGGTTTGACGGTTGACGTATAGGTATTTCAATATTTCCATTTTATTTGATTACCTCTTCAAGATCTTTATGGCTGTTGAACAGGGTTTCTTTGAGGTTTTGAGTCCGTGTGAGGAGATTGTCGATTTTGTTGGACTTCTCTGTGGATATCTCCAAGGCACTTTTGTACACTTCCTCCAACGTTAAAAACCGGGCTTCCAGCTTGGATTTGTCTTCTTCCAACTACAAAACAACAACAACAAGAAGAACCATCAAAAGAAGTTATTCCATCAACTCATTAATGTGATAATACGATATTTGGAAAACACTAGATGCACATGTATACAAATAATAAAAGGGGGCTACAATTACAATACCGCTTTAACTTGAGTGTTTAATCGTCTCTCACAATCCTCTTTCTCTTTCCGGAGCTGTGTGTGGAAAAGTCAAAAGTCAAAAGAGAGAGCGATATGAAATTTATGTAAACGCAACTGTATATATAGGTCAGAGCATTTTAATCATATTAGATTAATCATGGTGTGATAAAGATTAAAAATGGGGATATTATTTTTATTTTATTAAAACCTGGGATTGGATTTCCTCTTGTTTTTGCATCCACGTCGTTCCCACATCCAAAAGTACCGACGTCAAATCTTCATCGTTCTTTTTCTCCGGTTTGGATTTGGATTTATTGACATTCATCATTGTCTGTCAACAAATTAAATGAATTACAATACTTATTGAAATAGCTTACAAAATATATAGGATTTAGGAATGGTCGATCTATTTACATATTTAAACATTAAAGGGAGAATGGAAATGGAATTTAATATATATAGGGGAAGGGTGGCTAAAAGTTACCCACTTTTGGTTTCTGGAATTTCTCGGGTTCTGGGTTATGGATTTTGGTCATCAAAATGTCATTGGAAAGGGAATTTAAATAACTTGACACAATCAATCACCTGTGAATTTCTTGTCACAGCCTGGAAATGGACAGGGATGAGTAAAAGCCCCCAAATGAGTCTTCCTGTGAGCTCGATACGTCTTGATACATTTGTAGGTTTTGGTACAGTTGAGTTTCGTGTCCGGGTCCTTGAAAGTACAGACAAAGTCCGCCCCATCACGAGAAATCCCATCATTCTTATGAACTCGTCCCATGTGCAATTTGAAGAAGTACTCGGCAGGGAATTTTTTATCACAGCGACCATGGATGCCCTCATGATCACAAGAAATGGGTGTAAACTCCGGATGGACTTTGGTCGCATGATACAGTAGACTAGACCAGACCAGGAAGGCTTTTTTAAAACCCGGAAATGGACATTTTATGGAGGGCTCACCGGGAGCCTTCCGGCTAGTCACCTTTGGCACTTGAGTTGGAGTTGAAGCTGAAGCTGAAGTGGAGTTCAAGGGTCAATGTCCATGTCAACCAACTGGAATCGATCTTTTTCGACCTGCCCATCCGGATCAAAGACGGGAAAACAGCCCACGATGGAGTTGGGGATGAGTTTTAAATGAGTCAGCTTATAGTGTTTCTTGAGGGTGTCCATCCGGCTAAAGACGAGACCACAATTGGGGAAATCACAGATGAGGGATTTGTTTGGGATTGAATGGAGGACTTCATGCTCCTTCCGATGATCCGTCCTTGGGAATCGTCTAGGGCAGTAAGAGCACTTGAAGGGTCTAATATTGACATGAACTTCCTCGTAATCATTCGCTTCCTCCCGAGTTTTAAATTTGATTTCACAGAGGAAGCAGCCTCCAAGTCGCCGGACTGGTCGAGCTCCGTGTACGTCCACTTGATGAATGGCCAAGTCTGTGGGACTAAGGAAAATTTCCGTGCAGTCCCCTTCTGCTTCCTTGCATGGATACTCGATTGGTTTTCTTTTCCATGCATATTTTATTTTCTTGTTGGAATTTTTCCTTCGTCGCTTCCTCTTGGAACCGAAATCATCATCATCCGACGCTTCTTCTTCTCCTTCGTCGTCGTCAGAGTTGGACTCGGATTCGAATTCCGATTCAACTTCAATATCAGATATTTCTTCTTCGTCTGTTTCCAAACCAGCCGAGCTTTTAATTTTCTTGTTCATTTGTTGTGGTTGTTTGGATGAGGCTGGGAATAAATTAGAAATGAGGAGGGACTTGAAGTCCTCAGCTGAGTCCCCGGCAAGCATTTCTCAGACGAAACCTGGCTGGAAATTGAGATCTGACTCGAGAGTAGACAGCCCCAAATGAGTCTCAATAAACTCGATTAAATCTTCTCCAGTCATTTCCAATAGTTCATTTTCTTTCACTTGAACATCCACTTCTTGACCATCTTTATTTTTAGTACTATTACTATTATAATTATAATTATCGTCATTCCTCCGCTTTGTTTTGTCACTTGATTTTGATTTCAATTTGGATGTGATTGCATTTACTCGTGGTCGCAATTGTCGTCCAGTCTATAAATAAAAGAATTTACGTATACAAATGATTACACAAATGGGAAAGAAGGAGTCGATTGCATTAAATTGCTAATTATAGTTTGTCTGTTTAGCTGATTGGTATTATTGGGGAGCACAAAACATTAAATACAAATTGTATACACACATTTCAATTCAGAGTATATGGAGAAAAAATCAAACATCATTCATGTGCATTCATTGTGTACATTATAATTTAATAATTTTAATGTACAATGAAAAGTTCAATCATTTAAATTCCGACAACTCCAAATAAATGAGATTTGACTGAAATTCAGTGTAAACAAAAGTGAATATATAAATGGAATTGTAAATACCTCAGTCAGGACGGTTAAGGAATTTGGGGCTCGTATAAGCCAAAAGTGTGTGGCTTTCGGGAAGAAGTGGATTAAAAACCAGAAATGAATTATGTAATTATGTATATTTTACAAAACCCAAAGTTCCTTATCACTTGATATTACTTCATATATATATGTAATCCAATTTCTGGCTTTTGATAATCCACTTCTTCCCGAAAGCCACTTTTGGCGTGTATACAAGCCCCAAATTCCTTAACCGTCCTGACTGCTGTACTTAATTTGTAATTGGATTTTTTGCAAGATGTATATTATTATAATATATAATTTACCTTTCCCTCCATTGTCAATCTTCACATATTACACTCCCACACAAAATATTATTTTGAAAGTAAAGGAAATATAATTGAAGGTATAAGTGGGTTTGGAATACGAAGCGACAGTTATAAAAATACAAATGCATGTGGAAAATGTACACACACATTAGGTAGGTTTGTAAGTCTGACTTCGTGAATCCAACTTCATATCCATGACGTAAGTCCATGACGTTGACACGAAA
>JAIUND010004515.1:0-11758 GCA_034699125.1 Gisinianus flammeolus | reverse complement strand
AATGCTCAAATTCAAAATTCCAGTCTCTTCAAATCCGTAAAAAATGGTAAAAATATCCAAAGGCAAATGCTCAAATTCAAAATTCCAGTCTCTTCAAATCCGTAAAAAATGGTAAAAATATCCAAAGGCAAATGCTCAAATTATCTTGAATTCGATTCAGGGAAAAAAATATGTACAGGGTAAAGTTCAACGTCATAGAAAAATTGGACTTACTTTTCAGATGCAAAATATTTGGATTTGCAGTTTCACCCGGGGATTTTGGTTGTGGTTCATTACGAAGTTTTTTAATGTCCTCAAGGTCAAATCCTGTCAGGGTGGAGTCAATGAGCATTGAAAAGTCCGAGCTGGAAGGGATTTCTGGGTCCAATTGGAGGAAAATATACAAATTTTGTAAAAGTGGGAGGAATTGACAAATTTTAGGGAAAATTGATTGGAAATGAAGACTGTTGATTCTTATTTGAAGGCTTTGCACATTTGGGAAAATTTGAAATATATCAGTCCTTTCAGCCAGACTCAATTGAAGTCGAGTAACCGTTGGCAGAGGTTCCAATAAATTAAATTCCGTTATTATTCGTCGATACAGGCGCAATCCGCTTTCAGAGTGATAGGAAAATTGAGTAATATTTGGGAAAATTTGTGGTAGTGAAATTTTCATGGGGATGAATAAACAATTTGTTGAGGTCCAAACTACTGGAAAATCATTTACCGTATTTGCTCCTTTAGACCACCACTATCCAATTGTGCCCCCTCTCTAATAGTACCCCCAGAAAATGAGGAAAAATTAATTTAATACCCCATATCCAATAGTGCCCCCCTTCTAATTGTACCCCGGTCAAATATTAATCTATTCGAGGTAAATGATAACATTTTGATTCTGAAAGCTCAAATTGACAGTAATATTAATTATTAAGGGTCGAATTAAGCAGAATCTCCATAAATTTCGGTAAAATTGGTCTAAATTTTTGCATAATTCCAGTTGAAATTTTTATGCTTTTAGTTTAGTACGCCCCATCTAATTGTGCCCCCCTTCTAATAGTACCCCAAGAAATTTTTGAAAAAAAAGTTAGTGCCCCTGGGGGTCTAAAGGAGCAAATACGGTATATCCGTACACGTGACTTTTCGTACATTTTCAAGGACTGGAAAAATAATATCTGGAAATTCTTCAAAAATTGGTGGGAGATTTTTAATTTCCTCCAAAGTCTTTTGACTGGCCTGGAGAAGATTTGTAATGGTGAGAGCCATTTCCTCTTTGTGATTTACTCTCTGATTGAAGCGCCATACTCTTGGAAATGCCAGACATGTCAAATGAATCGATGGTGAGGCGGCAAATGTGGAGACTCGATTCAAATAAGGCGCGTCTTCGTGAGGATTATGAATGTTATTCACGGGATAAAGCAACCTTTTAATTGTATGAGTTTGCTTATGAGCGATTAATGGCGTCACGTGAAATACTTCCGGATTTGTAAATTCCTTCAAATTAATGGCGGCTTTTAAAATGTGCCCAATTAAAATTGGAAAAAATTCTCCTTGGCCATTTGAATGCTCTAGATACCAATATGTGCTCTGCGCTGAACTCACATTCAAAATCTCTAAATTTGGGAGGATTCTCTCAGCTTTTTCCTCATCATCAGGCCAGGGAGTTTCCACGGGCGTTTCCCTTGCAATAGATCTAGTCATTTGGAAATATTTGAGATTTGGTAGATGATCAAACAGAATTCTTTTAAGCGTCTCAGCTTGAGTGTGATTTTCATCATCCTTGACGTTGACACAGAAATTTTGAATATTTTTCCCATAGTTTGTGAAAAATTCTGTAGCATCAGAAGAGCCCAAATTTCCCTCAGTGAAACAGAAAAAAGTGGTAGGGAATCGATAAGATTTTGATGGGTTTTCAACGGAAGAGTCGGAGGAGACTGTGGAAAATTCTTGATTAAATTTTCGTAGGGAATTGCCGTAGGGTTTGTGATATTCCTGTGCATTTGGCCGCCATTTGAAATTCACACAGATGGATCGTTCAAAACGGGGGGAGTGAAGAATCACCGTTGCTTCATCTCGCCATTGTCGATTCACAAGGCGGAATGTGAGAAGATCCCGCGGAGTAGACGTAAAACTCAGCACCATTCGCAAAATCTATAGCGGGTATAATTTAAACGTTTTTAAAAATAAAAATGGCAGAGATACTGGAAAGAGTTTAAATTTGAATCTGAATTTAATTAAATGAAACTCACAACGGATGTGGAAAGAGCCGTTTTGGCTGTATCCAACGGAGGTGGCGACAAAATCTCACTCAGCTTGGAAGAAAACATTAAATGGTTACTTTTTAAAATTTAATTAAATTGTAATTGAAAATGTAACAAGAAAAAAAGGGCATGGAAAAAACCAGTTGAGTTTTACCTTTCGAAGGAAACAGAAACGCTTTTGAAATTTCCAACCACTTTGTTCTTGTACGGATTTGTATTCACATTCGGCCTCTCTTTCATTTCCCAATACTTCCCGTTCCTTTTCAATGGCAATTTCAATCTCTTTTAATTTTGCATTCAACTCGAGACATTTTCCACAATTTGCCATTTGTACCATCTCTCGAAAAAAATTCATTGCACCGTCCAGCACACACAAAAACTCAAATTACAATTAAATTCTGCCCTTTCCAGTAAATACAAAAATATGTTCAGATTTCTCGTGGGCACTTGTAAAACTTCCAGTTGAACTTTGTGAAAGTCGAGAATGAAATTTGTCCTTTGTAGTTGCTTTAAAAATAGAAAAGTGAAGGGCTTAATAACCCTCACGTAAAGGCTCGAGGTCAAGGAAAAGTCATTCGTGTAAATGTTACACTGGAATTTTCATTGTTCTTTCTCAGTCCAGTCGTCACACACACACACAAACCAAATTTATCTACACAAACATACACACACACAGGCTCGTTGTCCAGTATGAATGTGCATAAGGCTAAAATATAAAACATTCCAGTTTCCTACGTGCACGAGCATTGCGACACGCGTCGAGTTTTCCTTGCCCCATCTCGGCAAAACTCACATTCAAAGTATCAAAGTAGAATTCTTAGAAAAATTTTCCGTTTTCATTTTTGTCCAGGATTTTCCGTATTTACTAGCTCATTCATTTGGAGGGAGAGACGAAATGAGGGAGGATCCGGGCGATCAAAAGCCCCTACCACCGGGGGTAAGAACAGTTCACAATGAAATTAATTAGGCTTATTTTATTCATATTAAATTCCTCCCAAGTTATTTCCCATGTTGGCTGACATTTTCCATGTGTGTAAAATTAGATGCAATTTTTTTTGATTTTCTTAGATGTTGGGTGGTCTGCGCCTGGAGGATCTGATAAAATTCCAGCAGACTGCTCCAAAGTGACGGTGAGTAGTCAAAATTCCGGTTTTTATTACAATGGATCCTTGTGAATTATCAATGCATTTTAGACTCATTTTTGTTTAATTTTTGTTAATTTCAGGTCAGCCATGCAGCCAGACTAACTGGACATTCCAACCAGATGAAGAATTTCAAATGACTCAATTGTCTCTATACTTACAATTCAAGAGATATTTTTGCCATGTATCACAAATGAGCCTAAAATGAGCTTTTAATTTGTATTTAATAGAACAAGAAATTAAATGATGAAACGGCTCGTTATTTCTCTTTAAATTTTGACATTTATTTTTTTCCATATGTAAATTTTTACAAAAGATTTGATCGTGAGTTCCTCTTGCAAAACTGACAATTGACCCTTCAGCAGCTGACGTGGACATGGCCAAAAGATATGACCGGCTCTAGTGCCTCTTTGAAACCTACACACATAAAAAAGGGGGGAGTCAGAATTGAGCGACTGTACTGTGTGTACATAGAAATAAAAAATACAAGAAAATAAACTTACGTTTCTTTCCTTGATGATCTCCGATGGGAATGGATCGAATAAATACTTGTGTCCCATTTTCCTCCATGGGTTTAAATAGAAACTCACTCACAACGGAAGACCCGAGAAGATCCGGGTACATCCAGTATGCAAAAATTCCATCTACAAAATCCATCCGAAATTCTTTAAGGTCTTTCAATTTCCATAAACCTGGACCACGAGCTGCTGTAAAACTTGTCGAATCAAAATAATCCCCGGTTGCTTTATAATTTTGATAGAGTCGGCTCACGACCTTTTCTGGAAATCCTGTCAATGCTGAGTCTAATGCCGGCCATTGATTTCCCATCTGCCGTCCCATCTCCACATAAATATGTAGACTTTCTAACCCTTGACCCCAGTCCCATAAATCTCCAGTCCATTGTAACAATCCCTCTCTTTGCCAAATACACAAGTGTTGGAGATTTGGAAAGAGCTGGAGGAAATTTCCAAGTCCAGAGGAGTAGCCAAAATTTTTAATGGTTAAATTCTTGACGGATGGTGACTCGCCAGAAGATGCAAAAACCATTGTTGCAATTTCCTGTAGACTTGGAAGTGTCCAGCCACCTTGAAGAATTATGGGACATTTTTGAGATTTTGCAGAGGTCAAGTCAAAACCTACGGCAAATTCAATGTGTTGAAGATTTGGAGTATTTTGTTGAAATGAGAAACCCGTGGGGAAAATTGGAGAAAGCCTTTCACGAAGTGTTAAAGAATCGCCCTTCATTTTTACTTTCAATTCTTTGAGTCTTCTCAGCTTTGGAATTTCCAATCCAAAACTTGTGAGGAAATTCAAAGAATTTCTTATGTACAGCTTTTGAAGAGATTCCGCACTAGACGACAAAATCTTGACCAATACCCGACTTAATCGTAACCAAATTGCCCGATTTTCCTCTTCCCCGGGTTGCATTGGAGCTTTCCGGATATTCATTGCGAAATATTTTAACCGTGGCCGGCCCATTGCAAACGCTTCTAGATTCTTCAAAATTTCCATTGGATCATCCTACATTTTACAACTGTGAAATACCAAAAAGAAGGCGGAAATTGTATGGATTTTCCCTGTAGAGACGAGAATAGGCACGTGAGAAAGGTTAAAGAATGTTAAAAAGACAAAGGATGAGAATTCTCCAAATGTTCCACTTTGTCTCCTTGCAGGCTTTGAATTGATGGGTTTGCTCATTTCAACGCAATTGACATTGGGGAAAATCCTAAAGAGTTGTGCCAGTTCCTTTGGTTTAATTTTAGACACTGTAGCCCAATTAAAAGCTCCCACACGATGAACATTCACAGCTGATTGGAATTGAGGCTGGAGAAAAAATTCCCAATCTTCTGCGTGTGAAACCCATAGTTTGACCTTGACCTCTTCAAGGCGGAAAGAGACGAGGGATTTGAGATGAGTCACACATTGATGCTGCTTGAATAATGAAAGGCGATGAAATCCTACAGGTGGGGAAATGAATCCTCGTGAAAACATTTCCATTGTGGCTGCCTCCATCCAAAAACGACAGACGTGGCGAGCAGTGTGTAGTGTCGTCATATCCATAAAGGAAAAAATTGTATGGAGGATCTGACGAGTCAGAATCACATTTACATTTCCCGGGCATTAGTTAACTAGCATTTATAATTGTAATTAATATAATTGTACCTCCTCCATGAAAACAGGGCACATTCCAACAGTCTCCTCCGAATTTCCTTCGTCAGTCTCTTCTTCTTCTTCTGCTGACGTGGCTTGGCCGTGTTTGTCTACGGGAATCAACAGCCGTCGTTCATTCTCATTGCACTCACTTTGCGACTTGGGATCTTCATGAAATGAAAAAATACTCCAAAGGAATTTCCCGCAACAACTCATGACATTTTCTATTGTTGACCCAATGGGAAAAATAGAAAAATTCCCGTTAATTGGACACATACGGAAAAATTTGAAAATTACAGGGATTTTCTCCATCTTGTCTTTGCACGCTCTTGTTGTCCACTGTGGTTGTTGTGACACCGGTTGTCACAACATTCGTCGTCATCACTCGTGTCACCTCTGTCCACGGGTTATTTAAGCTGCTGGAGAATCCCTCCATGCTTTTACACACGGTGTGTAAAACATTCCGCTACACTGGTGTGTGTGTGTGTGTATGTAAATTCTCTGCCTGCGTTTGCCCGTTGTGGAGTGTCCGTTGCTCGTATAGAGCTGCAAATAGAATCCAACGGGACGGCCGGACGGTTCTTCACCATTGCATTGTCCAAGTGGTCTACAGCATTGGCTTATTCTCTAGCCGACTCTTTTCCAGTGTGCCAGCTCTTAGTGTCGTCAGTTGTCCATTTAGACTTCCTGTGCCTGTTGTTAGCGTGTGAATTTCCACCCATGTCATTGGCCATTCCAAATGGATCTGCAATAAAAATTGCACTCCTCGGCCTTTCCTGGATATTTGTACAGATCGCATGGGACAATTCAGAGCATGAGCAACTTGCGTCCGGGGTGACATTTGATCCTGAATATGATTTCATTGCTGTTGGGGCCGGAGCAGCGGGAACCTGTATTGCGGCCGGAGCAGCGGGAACCTGTATTGCGGCCCGATTATCGGAGAACCCTTTTGTCAAAGTGCTTCTATTGGAGGAAGGTGGGCCGGAAACTCTCGTCTCGGATATCCCTGGCCTTGACCTTTTTGATCTGATTCAACCGTCTACTTTATCACAGGAAATTCTCATTGAGCCTCAGACATCTGCAGCTCTTTTATTTCCAAATGGTCAATTTAATTTGCCACAGCATCGTGTCCTTGGTGGTGGGACGACTCTCAATGGAATGTTTTAGAATAGAGGCGGAGCTGAGGATTACAATGGCTCGGCTACCCAGTACAACGTAAGTGCCAGAGAATTGCGGGAACTTTAAAATGGTGGGAATTATTTAAATAGGTGTGTACTTGTGCTTGTATTTTAGGCAACTGGCTGGTCATACGAAGAAGTTTTGCCATTTTTCAAAAAATCCGAAGGAAATACAAATTTTGACTACGATAGCAAATATTACGGACGGGATGGGCCCTTGACTGTATCGACACCGGATCTTGCTGAAGGATCCCGGACGTATCGGACTCTCGTAGAGACTTTCATGGCCGCAGCTTCCGAATTGGGTTTTCCACCAACGGATATCAACGGAGCTCAACAAGTCGGATCGATGATTCCACAAAGGACAATTGGAAATGGGAAAAGAATGTCCACAGCTAGAGCTTTCCTTGAACCAGCTCAAAATCGACCAAATTTGCATATTCTCCCGCATGCTTTTGTCACCCGGATAAATTTTGATGTATTTAAAAGGGCAGAGTCTGTAGAATTCCTTCACAAGGGTTTTATTCCAGCTCGAGTACAAGCATGGCGTGAAATTATTTTATCAGCTGGTGCTCTAATGAGCCCGAAAATTCTTTTACTGTCTGGAGTTGGACCTTCAGCAGATTTACAATCGTTGGGCATTCCAGTTGTAGCGGATTTACCCGTAGGGCTCAATTTCCATGATCACATGCGAGCTTTGGGTGTGGATTTTGCAGTGAATGCGACTCTATTTGAATTTTGGAGGGATCTTATTTCCCTGGAGAATTTACGCAAGTACTATCGGGATGGGATGGGCCCACTTTCAAACACTTTTAATATTCACAAAGGCGCAATTATGAACATTCGGACTAGTCCCATCGAATGGATCTCTTTTTGGAGCAGATACTTAAATCATCCCTTGGATTGCCCCGGAACTTATACCCATTTTTTTAACGTCTCAACCAATCCCAAAATTGGAGATTGCCAAAAATTATTTGGCTCCGCTTCTCCTCCGACCCACATTGAGCCTCTTTATCACACTGAATTACGTCAAAAGCCGCGGTAAATCTCATGTTTTTACATGTTTTGGGTCATATTAATTGGTGCATTTATTTTGTGTTGTCTTTGGGACTTTGGAATTTCAGGGTACGTCAAGTTGAGATCAACGAACCTTTTGGATCTTCCAATTTTGAACCCCCGATATTTGACTGAACGTGAAGATGTAGATCGACTCATTGAAACTTTTAAATTAGCACGCTCACTTGGATGTTCTCAAGCATTCCAGGCAATTGATGGTCAACTTTATTCAGAGACCGTTCCGGGTTGTGAAGAATTCCGTACAGAAACGAGAAATCGAAGAAGTTTATCTCTTTCACTTTCCCTAAATTTAGGATCGTCTGGCTATGGCTTCCAATCAGATTTTGATCCTTCAAGGGATAGTGACCGATATATTGAATGTGTTGTAAGGATTTTATCTGGTGGTGAAGCTCACCCAGCTGGTACTTGTAAAATGTCTGGAATTCTTAATGATCCCATTGCTGTTGTGAATGAACGATTGAGAGTTCTCGGTGGGATTTCCGGTTTGAGGGTAGCGGATGCGTCTATTGAGCCACAGAGCGTAACGGGGAATTTAATGGCTAGTGTGATCATGATTGGAGAGAAAGCAGCGCACATGATCAATGAAGACCATGGGCTCTTCCCGTAGCCCATCCGTTTCCAGCTCTATCCAGAAAATTGTCAATAAATCTCAAATGCGTCCTGGTTAATAAAAACGCCAAATTAAAATCAATCTTGAATGGCCCTTTGAAATTTCTCATTGTCCCGTGTTTTTTTTGATGCGGGTGGACAAACGGCACAGCTTTGACAGTGTGTTTGATTTATGTCTCCAATATTTTCAATTTTCAAAGGACATGCCTAATGCGATGTTGGAAATGTTTACGAGCCTCATTTGACCGTGCTCTGGACAACTAGGCAACAACCGCAGACTCATTTCATATTTGCATTGGCCAAGTTTGTTTTTTGTACAATGATGACCAGGTGGCAAATTTCCTGGCTCTTAATTCTGTCCGTTTCAATGCCCATCAAAATCTCTCTCTCCATCAATAGTGGGAGATTTGAGTTCAAACTGGAGGCAATTCCTTTAGATATTTTGGTCAATCAAGCCTGCCCCCATTTTGAACTCATAATGGACGCTGCAATACTCTCTGTACATCCGTCTCTTTTTACATTTTGGTCTCATACGGTCAACTCGGATTCCATGCCTTTGACCAATCTGATTTTTTTCAATTTGCATCATTTAAACGTATCCACGGCAGACTCAAAAATGGTCCAAAAGGAAAGCACAGATTTCAAGCGAATCAATTCTCAAATCCTTTGGGGCTTCCCCACAAGATTTTTACAACGTTGTTCTTTGATTTTTCTGGCATTGCCCATGTTTGAGATTTCTAACGCGGAACGAGAAGGGAACGAGACTGAGGAAATTGGGGAGGAATCTTCTGCAGGGAAAATTCCGGGTTCATTCTATGACCATTTTTATGTTTTCCTTGCACTGGAGCCAGAAGAAAAAGAAATGGATGTTGCAGCAGCTGGTGAGAGAGCGCGAGTTATAAAAAAAATTGTGGAAACTCGAATCTTTAAAAAGATACGAAGCGTGGTGTTTTTGTTAATCAAGAAAAAAGCTGAAGAAATGTGGATTCGATTGAATCAACATCCAATTGTCCTTGAACGTGGATCCTCAATCGGAGGTGGAGTTTCAATTTTCCCTATAGAACGTCAATTAAATTGGAACCATGAGCCCATTCTTCTTTTAGCGTGTCCAGTGTGTACACCTGCTCTTGAGGTATTTCGGACTAAAGGGATATTTGAAGATCCATTTATGGGCATGATCTACCAACTCAGCCTTCAGATTAATGCAACCCTTACAGTTGAAACTGTTTTTGGAATGCCCACGGATGAGCGATCGGATGATGGACGATGGGATGATTTCTTTCAGGTATGCCCCACAAATTTCCTCATTGAAAATTACAAATGTCAAAATTTTGCAGAAAATTCTGTCTCGTGATCTTGCAGCCACTTGTCGATGGCACAGCCGTCCTTTCAGGGCTTTTCAGGCCCAATCGTTTGACCCGTGAAGCTGCTTTCATTTCCCATGCTGTAGGATCCAGCTCTGTATGTTTCCTTACGGCCCTTCCTAAAAAGAGTCAATTCAACTCTCTGGGTGTGTTTAAGCAACCCCTCACTGATAAAGTTTGGATCGGATTATTCATCATATTTTTGGGTGTTCTGATGGTCCTCAATGCAATTTCCCATGTAAAAAATGAATTAGGTCTTAAACAAAGTCCGTCTAACCCTTTAGGGAATTTTGTCATCATAATTGAAGCACTTGTTAAACCGATTGTTGATCAAAATGGTTGGTCGTCGGATATGGTACGATTGTATGAAAATTCAAGAGATTTTAAAGAAGTGGCTCGATTCACAGCTGCCATTTGGACTCTCACCATCATCATTCAAAGTTGTTTGTATAAATCCGAATTGACAACTTTTGTAGTCCTCCCACGGTATGAGAAACCACCGAGTACTTTTGATGAATTAGCTCAATCCAACTATGAAATTGGGGCAATTCTTTGGACTAATTTAATCGAGGTCAGCTTCCAAAATATGGCAAATTCCAGTGGATTTAAAAAACGGATCCTTGAGGAGACACAAGAATTTTCTTATTACGAACCTCACGTAAGAACCGTCAGATTTTTTTTAGCAAAAAGACGGACCTTATTGCAAAACGACATTTTTTGAGACGCTTCTTTTGGGCCTTTTTTGTTTAGTGTTATCAGAGCATTTTCAAAGGACGGAGAGTCTGCATTGGTTATGCTGAACTGATGGAATTTATTGGAGCACCATTTATGATGGATGTTTGTGGTAGAAAAATGTATTCCATTTCTAAACAACTCATTTTCCCAACTACAGCCGGATTAGGTGTGTCCAAGGATTATCCCGATGTCATTGGTATATAATAATTCCAATTTCTAATTCTTTAGCTCCGCCCAATCTCTTGTTTTATTTCATTGGTTTTCATCTCGTTTTTGTAGGGCCCACAAATTTTATTATCCGTCTTATGGAACAATCTGGACTGCTCATTAAATGGTCAAGAAATAGAGCGTGGGAGGATAGTCGAAAAGGGCGAGAATATGCACAAAATAATGTGGCCACCAACAAGTTTTACAGAGGAGAACCGGATATGGATGATGAAGGAGAGTCCATTGGACGACAATTGACATGGTTAGCTATGCAGATTTTGGTCATTGGGGTTGCAGCTGCATCTTTTGGTTTTACTGTGGAAATCTCATTAAAATGTTTCCATCGTCATCGAATCGGGCCGATGACAAATCCGGTTAAAAAGGTCAACATTAACAAAGAAAGCACGTGGTACATGGCATAATTCCTCAATAACTTGAAGCTTCCCAATCCTCTTGTTTAAATGTAATATTTGATAGGCATAATAATTAATTAATAAGCTATGAATTATTTATAACAATTAAATTTTAAATGTGAATTTGCACTCACAATAGAGAAAATGAGAAAATAAACAAGAAATTTCTACCTACATTTTACAGTCTTTTGTCTTTGCAACAAAAGGAAAACAGAACGAGTCTCGAGTTTTCCTTGAGTTGGCGCTCAGCACGTTTGAAAACGATTTTCAAAGAAGAAAATTTTGTCACCCCGTGTAAAATTGTCGCATTGGGATTATTAATTCATTTTGCATTTAGTTTGTTACAAATTGACATTTCTTTGCATTTAATATTGTGATTTATTAACTCTGACTGAGATTATCTAGTTTTTAATGTGTCAGCTAGTTTTTATAGACTTGTTTCAAGCTTACGGTCAACCCCGTGTCCATTCCACCTTGCGGAAAAAAGTGGGATTGTGAGGTGGAATTTATGTACATATGATGACGTAGTCGCGGAGCAACGACTAAGTTTTTAACGTTATCGTATATGGGAGCGTCCATCAAATTCTTTTTTGTAGCAAACGTGGCATTTCAAAACGAGAATTTTATTTTGGATTTGAATTCTTC
>JAIUND010004514.1:0-11763 GCA_034699125.1 Gisinianus flammeolus | reverse complement strand
AGCTCCATCTCTAATACTTTGACCTCCAGAGCAGGTCAACCCCGGTCAAAAGAAATTAAGGAAAATAATTATAGTTCATTTTTGAACTTAACAGACGATATGTGGAAGAGAGGTTCAAAAAAGAGAGGAGCGTGAAAGCAGAGCGGTTTTCTGACCCCCGGGAGACTGGGCAACGGCCCAGGGCGCACAAATTTTTAGACGGCCAAAATCTCGGCGCCCGGGGGGGCGTCGTGTGAGCCACGACGAACGGTCGTGGTAGGATTTTAATGGTCGTACATATGGTCGGAATTCTCAATTGCTTATTGATTGGATTGCGTCCAACCAATCCAAAATGCTGGCTCTCTCTGCCATAGATGGGCATACGGCCTCATTTGTATGGATAATTCAAAACCTTATATTTAAGCCTTATTTAATGCAAAACCTTATGGAAACCCTTTTATAAGGTAATTAAATATTTTAATGGAAAATCTATCTAAATCTAAATCTAAAATACGAATTTAAATATTAAGTCGTCATCATTGATTTTGGTCCTTTGGTTGCAGGTTTCCGGGGTTTGAAAAAAATAAGGAATCCGAATCCAAAATCAGAATTTGAGAAATCCCAATTCAGGATTGCGGCATCGGCATTTGGTTTTCGGTATTTTGGCGTCGGCATTCTGACGTGATACCACACAATTGAGCTCACTTCGTTGCACACACAATACAGATTTTCCCTCATTTTGCTATACTCTTAATATGCTTTGTTTGCAGCGACTTCAAATAATGTTTGCCAGGGATTTGAATGTGGGCGGGGGGGGGGGGGAGGGGGAGGGGGAACTTCCAAGTTTGAGGATGCGGATTTCAGTGAAATGGGTTCAGCCTTATATAGCCGCAGAATCTTTATAAGTGAGGATGAGAGTCGTGGAGTTGCTGATGATGATGGAAATGATGGTGAGGACGAGCATTTTATCCGCATAAAAGAAATCCCCGATTTTGATCCGAATCGGCCGAACACTCTTTTCCCATTTCCGGAACCACAAAGGCCATTTTCCATTCATATTTCCATTTCCATTCCCATTCCCATTCCCTCCACTTCTAATACTCCAGGACTTGATCGCCCGCCCAGATTTTTCAAACACCTTGGAGAACTTGCTAAAGAAATTGAAGAGGAGATAAATGGCGGAGAGGGCAAAGAATACATTTCTCAATCCTCCCGTGAGGATAGCCAAAACGACATACAGAATGGCCACGAACATGAGCATCAATTGAAATCCAAGTGGCCACAGACCATACACGAAATTGAATTGAGCTTGCAACACGGCTAGTTCCATTTGCCACCGTCAGAGAGCCCCCGGCCCCCAAAATCCCACCATCTCCCGAGTTTTCCTGTCAAAAAAACCAAAACCGAAACCAAAACTCCATACATGAATCACCTTTTCAAAAAAAAACGAAAATATGCTTGGAAATCTATAAACACATATACATACACCTACAATTTGAAATGGAAATATAGACTCACGTGATTGGCTGAAGGGTCGGGAGGACAGCCGTCACGTGACAGAAAACAATGGCGGCGTGAAAGGCAAAGTAATAATTTTGAAATCCAGACAAATACAGATAACAAATGGCGAGGAGGATTTTGAGCCCGCTCGGAATTGAACTCGGATCCTCTGCCAAAGACGTTAGTAATTCTTTGGACTCTGGCTGAAATAGAACAGACAAAGCTCGACTCTCGGCTCCATTCAGCACAGTGAACGAGAGGATGTAGAGCACATATTTTTGAGACCCATTTCCATTTCCATTTCCATATCGAATCCTCCGTGTCTTCTTCATCTCCTCCGACACTTGAATTCGGCGCTCTTGCTCTTGGAATTGCTCTTGGAATTGCCAATGGAGTCGATGAGTGGTCTGAAGGAATGTGTTGATGAGATGATGATGCTGTCCGTAGTTTCTCCAAGTGATCCAATGATTAATATTGATGAGCAGGAAAAGGATGGAGTAGAACAAGGGCTTGAGCTTCTTCTCTGGCCCTTGAATTTCCTGGTGATGCATCGCTCGGAGACTCTGAGTCATCAGGAAAACGTTGTACATGTTCAGGATAAAGATGGAGAATCCAATCCTCTGCTTGATTTTCTTGGATTTGGATTTGGATTTCCCCCCGGAGGATGATTCGTCTCCATCTTAACGATGGAATTGAACGAGATTGGTGGATGAACAGAACGAGTACGGACTCACACCCAAAACATGCCCCACATTTATGATCCATCCAAGTGCCTGTAGCGTTCCAGCGTCCAACATGTTTCCAACTCGGAATTTTCCGTCACAGCAAATGAGCAATATTAAGAGAATGACAATTTGACGATAAGCAAGAAAACGGGACGTATATGAAGAAACTTTTGTTATGTTGCCAATATCCATTTCGATACCAAGGTAATTTAAACTCACCGCCTTTTCCATGTTTTCTCACACAGGTCTTAAAATTTAAAATCATGGGAAATGGACAACCTCTATATTGTTTCTTTTCTGATGCGCTAAGAATATAGACCAATTTGAGAATTTCCTGCTCAATTTGACACACGACGACTGCCCTTTTCAAGTTTTACGCTTCACTTAATGTCTCAGTCAAAATGTGACGATATCTGACGAGGGGGAGGAGCTGTCGAAAAATTGGCAATTTTAGCGGACTCAGCTTGTCGACAGCTCTAATGTATTTTGATTTCCTCATGCTCCAAAAATAATTCAAACAACCAACAAGAAAAAAGAATTGGGCGTTTCCTTAAACTCAACAACCGGTCGGAATTACCCCAGTTGACGGTGCTCCAAAAATTAAAAAATTGCTAAATATTCAATCATTTTTTGAAACCTTTAATTTTACATAAAAAAATTAAGCTTTATTTACTTGAAAATGGCTAGAAAATTAAACACACTAATTTGACACTTTATAGAAACATCAACTACAACTGCAAAAGTTTTTGAATTATGGGAAATAATAAGATGATTTTATAATGCGTTGAGATTTAGTGCAATAAAATGGCGTTGATGGTCAAATTGGACACGATGACAATCACAATTAAAATGGTGGTGCGCTTGATGACAAAGTATTTGTCGACCCGAGCGCCAATCGGTCGCATCGCCCTCAATTGCCGATGCAGCAAAGGGTCCTTTTTATTATTCTTCTGATTTTTCCTCTCACCAACCCGATTTGTATCGATATTAGTTCCATTCAAATTTGAAGCCGCCTCCCGGAGTGACCGCATGAATTCCTGCGACAAGAAATTCATCTCTCCCGCCAGAGGAAAAAGAAACAGAGCGGCAACGAGAGATCCTTGTACCAACATGGGGAACATTGGAAGTAAATATGGCGGGAAGGACGAATGAAGCATGACACACCCATAAATCCCGATTGACATGAAGACAATGATCATGGTCATCAGGTTGGGCCAAATGTACGGGGACAATGCGATATTACCCATGACGTTCAAGACTCGAAGACCACCGAACAAAGTCAGGCGATCTTTCATCCCGATATAAACCTTCTCTGCTGAATCTACATGTTCTGGAGCGTCTTTACTTTTGACATCGCCATTATTTGAATCGATTTCAGATTCGGGTTCGGATTCAGGAGAGTCCCACTTCCGAGAAATATTTGGATCCTGATTGGATCGTACGAGATGCCCAAGCCAGAAATTGGTGGATCGTGTGAAGAGGACGATCATTACGACGTAGAAATAGACGAGGGCCGAAGAGGAAAAGACAAAAAAGTATTCAGAGAAGCCCCAGAGGCAGAAAATTAGCCTAAAATTTTGGTATTCTTGTGGGAGTCGGTGGAAAATGTAGCGGGGATGCATCGGTCGCCAGGAGAATAATGCGGTGAAGACACAAGGAAACGTAAATGTGCTCCCGAGCATGAGGAGAACAATGAGCTCACATCGATCATTCCGTGTTGGATACTCCTTGAGGATAATCCTCCCAGAGAAAATCCGGTTGAGGCGCATGCACTGCGTCATGAATGCAGCCACTTGATGCCGGAAAAGAAGAGAATTGAGGTGATAGAGAAAATTGAAGGAGAAGCAAAAGGCGAACATGAAGTCGATGGTGATTCTGGAGGGTTCCCCAATTTCGATCCCATCTCGAAAGGATATGAATACGTTGGTGACGTATATAAAAATCCAGAGGAGGTGAAAGAACCAAATCAAATGTCGCAACTTGCTCTTTGTCACGTGGAGTGAATGACTGGCGGGATTCCATTCGAACAGAGCGATGCCACTCCCATTGAACGCCCGAAGGAAAAACGTAAGGTATTGAAAGGTTCGCTTTGTAAACATTTTCTTGGAAAATTCAAGGATTCTGAAAAATCCAGAGGGTTTTGAGCTGCAAATCCGAACTCAACAAAATGCTCAATGAAATCAATTTAATGAAAAACGAAGAAAAAAGTCAAAGGGCACAGACCAAAAGTTGAACGATAAATTCCGAATGCCGCAAATGAATTTAGTATTTCATTGCCAAATCGCCGACGGATGGACCATTAATCTAATATAATTTGTGTGGATTTTGATGGTCTTGCTGGAAATGCGCAATATCCCAAGTCTAAAATATAGTGGTGGGCTGTGAATATATAAAAGAAAATAAATAATAATAGGGAAATCCGAATAATGGGCACAGCATTTAATTCGGGAATGGATTTGATTGATCCATTCCATAGCGGATGAAACGGAATCAAGTGAAAAGCCGTGAAAAGTTCAGGCTTAATACAATGATTTAGGCACACATTTTTATCATTAGTTCTTTAATTGAGTTGGGAGACTCTTTATTTTCCGATTTCTTCATGAGCCGCAATAATAATTGACATGTTGGCTGTTGGCATAATTTTTGGGGCTGGGGGGGGGGGGAATTATATGATCACTATCATTAATATCTTTTATTTTGCCGGTCATGTGAGAATTTCTCTGAGGAAAAATATAAATATTACGAAAAGAATTGACCAAAATATTCAGTATTATTATTCAGTAACTGAATTTCAGTTCCTCACCAATTTCTTACCATGAGCTAGAAAATTCTGCGATCCAGCCAAAAGAGCCGTTTATAGTTATCGTTTGCTGTGTGCTCAAGCACAACCTCAATAGAAAAAATTATTTACTGTACACATACTGACGTATATAACTCCATTAACGTATTAACGATAAGTGAATAGACTAAATTCATTATACATAGACAATTCATGGATTTTGTCAATAATATTTCCTCATTTCTATATATATTTATCGCAAACCGATAAAAAAATATTCACTTAATTGAACCTGAGTAATTGTCCCTTACCAAATGACAATTAAACTAAATGACTTCAGAGAATATATCTCGCGATTTCCCCAATCATCAGACTGTCTTTACATTGAGTTCGAACAATTCGGAGAATTTGGAACAAATATACTAAACTCTCTCAGTCCGAAAAATCCAATTTCTCTCGTAAAATGTTCACAAAACGGACTTTTCAATACCTTACTTTTTTTCTTTGGGCATTAAATGGGAGTGGCATCGCTCCTTACGAATGGAACAAAAAGCAAACTGCGATATTTGATTTGGTTCCTTCACCTCCTCTGGCTTTGTATTTACGTCACCAACGTGTTCATCTCTTTTCGAGATGCGATCGAACTTGGGGAACCGTCCAGAATCACCATCGATTTCATGTTCCTCTTTTTTCGTGCTCTCAATTTCTTTTTCCACATCAATTCGCTCCTGTTCCGACATCAAGTCTCTCAATTCTTGACGCAATGCATGCGCCTCAACCGGATTATTTCGGCGAGGATTTTTCTCAAGGAGCATCCAACAGATAATGATCGATGTGAACTCATCGTGCTCCTCATGCTGGTGAGCACATTTGTATTGCCTTTTGTTTTCACGGGGTTATTTGTCTGGCAACCGATGGATCCCCGCTACATTTTCCACCGACTCCTGGAAGAATATCGAAATTCCTGGATAATTTTGTGCCTCTGGGGCTTCTCTGAATACTTTTTTCTCTTTTCCATCTTTGCCCTCGTCTACTTCTTCATCATAATGATCGTCCTCTTGACACGATCTACCAATTTTTGGCTTATACATCTTGTGCGATCCAATCAGGATCCAAATACTTCTCAGACGTGGGACTCTCCTGAATACAAATCCGAATCTAAAAGCGATTCAAAAATTGCCTGTGTCAAAAGCAAAGACGCTTCAGCATTTGTGGATCCAGCAGAAAGAGTTCGAGTCGGGATGAAAGATCGTCTGACCTTGTTCGGTGGTCTTCGAGTCCTGAACATAATGGGTAATATCGCATTGTCCTCGTACATTTGGCCCAGCCTCATGACCATCATTATCATCCTCATGTCAGTTGGGATTTATGGGTGTGTCATGCTCCATTCGTCCTTCCCGCCATATTTACTTCCAATGTTCCCCGCAATGATTCAAGGATGTCTCGTTGCCGCTATGTTTCTTTTTCCTCTGGCGGGAGAGATGAATTTCTTGTCGCAGTAATTCATTCGGTCACTCCGGGAGGCGGCTTCAAATGTGATTGAAAATAATACTGATACGGATCAGGATGATGCGAGGAAAAATCGAAATACGATTCAAAAGGACCTTTTGCTGCATCGGCAATTGAGGGCGATGCGACCGATTGGTGCTTGGGTCGTCAAATACTTTGTCATCAAGCGAACTACCATTTTAATAGTGATTGTCATCGTGTCCAATTTGACCATTAACGCCATTTTATTGCACTAACTCAAGAATGAACAAATTAAAATCAACTCAAAACTGATCACGACATTTTAATTTTACATGGGGTTTTGTAATATCTTAATCTTTATAATGCTTTTAAATAGTTTAGTACTTTCAAAATATTACTTTTAAATATATTTTTGATCTTGTGAGTTCATAATTATTTATATACTTGAGAAATAAGTAATTGTGGTTTTGATTACCAAAATTTAGTATGTGGAAAATGTGTGAGGAGTATACAATTTTTTTTTGTGATTATCGTAATTCCATATAAAATTTTAAAAAAATGGTACATATTAAATTTGTTGGAGACGTATCCGTGGGAGATTGCTTCAAATTCAAGTGACTCGCCAATTTCTTCCCATCCACTGTAGAGAATTTGCAGTGAACGGCCGTGCACCTTCCAATCTCACCAGGATGTTGACATCGCTCATGAATTGTCAAACTAAAACTTCGGGCTGTGGCGCAAGGGCAGAGCGAACACTGGTAGGGCCGTTCCCCGGAATGAACCCGCCCGTGTCAAGTCAAATCCCCCTTGCATTTCCCCCGGAACGAACACACACCGCATTTGTACGGAGCTTCCCGCGTATGAGTCCTCATGTGTACATTGAGATGGCCCCCGTTCAAGCCCGTGTACGGACAGAGCGAACACTTGAAATTCCTCTCACAGGAATGAACTTTCAAATGCTCTCGCAAATGTTTTACCCATTTAGATGCATAGTTGCAGTTGGGATGGGGGCAGACATGGGGTTTTTCATCCGAGTGAACGGCGAGATGAGCCGTGAGGCCCGTCTTTTGCTTGGCTGAGTACGGGCACTGCGGGCATTTGAAGGGCCGCTCATTCAAATGGACTCCTCGCATGTGAATCCGGATGTTCCCCGCCTTTGTGGATGTAAATGGGCAGAGGGCACATTGGAAGGATTTTTCATCCAAATGGACATTCCGGAAATGCTTTTTAAGCCCATATTTGAGTTTGGCTTGGTAGGGGCCGTGGGAGCAGCGGAAGGGTCTCTCATCCTTATGAACTGCCATGTGAAGGCCGAGGTTGGATTTCTTCCCGAATTTCCGGGGGCAGAGTGTGCAAGCAAAATTCCTCTCCTGGCTATGGACCAACTGATGACATTTCAAATCCCCGCTCGAAGCAGAAGCAAAATGACACCCTCCCACTGGACACTTGAAGGGCCGTTCTCCGGTGTGAGTCCGCATGTGCCGGACCAAATGCCCAGTCTCAACTGCTGCATAGTCACAGAATGTGCACGCAAAAGGCTTGTCATTCGAATGAAATTTTAAATGTGTCCTCAACCCGGCGGCCCTCTTGGATTTGTAGATGCAGTTGGGGTGCGGGCAGGCGTGGGGTTTCTCCGTTGAATGGACCCGTGAATGAGCTTTTAAATTCCTACTGGAACTGCTGGTGAAGGGACAGTGTGGGCATTTGAAGGCCTTCAAATTCGAATGAATTTGTCTCCGCATGTGAGTCCTCACGTCTCCCCTCCGTTTGGCTTTGAAAGGGCATAGGGAGCAGGCGAAAGGTTTCTCGTCCGAATGGACCACCATGTGGGCCTTGAGATTCGAGGGAGTACTGCATTTTTGGTTGCAGAGGGTGCACGGGAATTTTTTTTGCCTCCGGGAGGAGTGGACCAGCTGATGAGCTTTTAAGGTCCCGGGTGATGGAGAGGCCGAGTAATTGCAGGGGAGCCTTTGGCGTTTGAAGGGTCCCTCGCGGGTATGAGTCAACATGATGTGACGGCAGAGAACTCCTTTTTGAGCAGCAGTATATAGTAAAGTCATAGAGGGTACACTTGAAGGGTTTCTCACTGGAGTGAACCCGTGTGGATCAACTATCAGAGCACTTGGGGACGGGAATTCCTTGAGACAGTCCGGGTATATATAGACGTCTGTTTTCCACCACTATATGGACGATTTTCGTGGTGGGTCTCTTCTGGGAAAAGAGAAAAAAAACGGAACGGAACCGTGCCCCACAGGCAGTTTTAATAAGGAAGTATATACCTAGTTTTGAAGTATATTATTATTGTACGCGGGGGAATTACAAAATTTTAGTGGAGAACTATATATCGTCTGTTAAGTTCACAAACGAACTATAACGATTTTCCTTAATTTGCGGAAATGCGACTACTGCGTCCGTCTTTGTGGGTAAAATTCTGAAACAATTCAGGGTGACTGAAAAGGTCATGGCAGACAATAATGTCGCAGAACCCAATGCTCCATCTCCAGCTCTTTGACCTTTGGAGCAGGTCGACGAAATCAAGGAAAATAATTATAGTTTGTTTGTGAACTTAACAGACGATATATATATATTTGGATATGTGACTTAAAAGTAATGATTTTTTTTACGCTCGGAACTGACATCATCTTCTTCGTTTGTAGATATATTTCTGTTAATCCCGCTCCAAAGGAGGCACAGACAAACAAGAGGAATTGAAGCAGATATTTTCTGTTGACGACTATATATATAATGTATATATATCGTCAGAGGGAATACTCTGAAGACAGTTCGAATGTGGTAAGTATATATATACTTATATATAGTGCAAAGTATATTTTTGAATATTTTATACAATGTTGTATACATAAAATGAGAGATATAAAAGAGGGATATGAAAAAAATCCCTAGTCTGGGTCTATATACGAAATTCCCTGCTCAAAATAATCGAGAATTATAGGAAACTATGTGTTTACACTCAAAATCTGTAGAATTGAATACAGGTATATAAAAGCACACACACAGTTCAAATTGTAAAACGCAAGTGTGTGTGGAAACTCAAAGAGGAGAGGAGAGAGTGAAAGTGTGGAGAGCACAGGTAGGAAAAAAGAGTGGCACGGAAACCTTCAAGGCTATATATATTACCGTTAGTATAGTAAAGTAGAGGAGAGCGGGGCATAAATGACCCACAAAGTTTATTCCTTCTTAGCGGGGAGTCTCGTAATTATTGCACTGGAATCAAAAGCATCTCGAACGAAAAAACGTGTTTCATTATCTATTCATGCATTCGGATATACGTTTGTTTTAATTGTCCATTAACTTTTGAATTGATATTTAGCTTTTAAAAAGAGTATTTCCAAAAGAAGGAAATGTGGGGCAATCAATGACCCATCACAAAAAAGCACGTATACGTACATATATATGTATAAATCCGGGCTCTCCCACACTGTGTGTGAAGGCTCCTTTTTTCTTCCTCTTGCACATCGCGCCGGTCTGTCTGATGGTGCGCGTGAGAATTATCTATTTCCATGGGGGAAGTTTGAAACGGTACACAATGAAAAGAGCCAATGTTAATATATGGACAACAACTGTGGCTGTATAGGACATTCGATTAAGAAGTGGCAAAATCCTGTGTGTGTCAGTTTAAGCCCGTATTTTCAGGTAGCTGGATTTTGGACAAAAATATAAGTTCTGTATGTCCCAGAGGTAAATTCACGACCGGGGATTTCTCAGTAAGACGCGCCGACGGGTACATTAAAAAATTCGAAGTTTTTGTTTTTGCACTTTTTCCAACTGTTTCTCACTAAATCGACTGCGGGGATTTTGAATCCGAAGTTGGATTTTTAAAATGTTGAATTTTCGACCTGTTTTTTTTATTTTATCGTGTTTTTTTTTGAAATTTCCAAACGGTGACCAATTTTTGCCCGGTAAAATCAGTTTAGGGTTAAAAAAATATGGGGATTCCGAATTTGAAATTAATTTTGCAAACTTTAGACTTTTTAAACGCAAAATCGATTCTTTTAAAAACAAATTTACGTTTTTGGGTGTACAAGGTCAAAATTTTGAATTTGAATTCACTACCAATACACATTCACATTTACATTCCTTACACAACACTGCCTTACATTGCACACCAAATACAAATCGGATATGTCGACAACTTAATTAATGTAAATTAACCTCCACAGTACGTACTTGTTTGAGCAATAACCACTTTAAATATATATTATTGCGGACATCACAATAGTGTGAAGAAACCCTGTTGATAGTAAGTACTATTGTTTACCTCCTTCGCTTTTCAATTTGTTATCCAACAAAGGTAAATTATGGGAATTAATAAAAAATATTAATTGATCAAATCGCAATACAGTAATCATGTGAATATGGGGCCTTAAGTTTCTTGTTATTTCTAATTAGGTTATTCGTAACTGAATTGAGATAAAATAGAATTGTAACGAGAATTGAAAAGGAAAACCCCCCAAAATTACCGTCTTGATGCTGGTTGCTCATTTTTTTTGGAATTCACTGTCAAAATTGATATTGTAACGAGTGTATTTAAATCTCATGTTCCTTTTGATGTATTGGTTTGTGAGATATAAAATTGTCTTTATCCCATGAAATTGCGATCGTCATGTCTATTAATTTGTGCATTCAATGAGGAAACAGCATGAGAGACAGCATAGGGAAAATCAATGAGAGACAGCATAGGAAAAATCAATGAGAGACAGCATAGGGAAAATCAATGAGAGACAGCATAGGGGAAATCAATGAGAGACAGCATAAAGGAAATCAATGGGGAAAATGCAATGGCGGGCGTCCATATTTATTTACTGGTAAGATGGCCGCTGAACCAAGTTCGCCTCTTTGCCAGGTTGCCAGAAAACTCTCGGCGCCCCAAAGAGACAGCATAGGAAGTTTCACGAGAGACAGCATCAGGAGTTGGTAATGAGAGACAGCATTGCAAATTGCATGGGAGACAGCATTGGGATATTTTTGGGAGACAGCATCGGGTTTTACATGAGAGACAGCATAGGGAATTGTAATGAGAGACAGCATCGGGAATTGTAATGAGAGACAGCATCGGGAATTGTAATGAGAGACAGCATCGGGAATTGTAATGAGAGACAGCATAGGGAATTGTAATGAGAGACAGCATCGGGAATTGTAATGAGAGACAGCATAGGGAATTGTAATGAGAGACAGCATAGGAGTTTGCCATGAGAGACAGCATGGGCCAAACAATGAGAGACAGCATTGGGATATCCATGAGAGACAGTATGCAGATTTAACATACAAAATGGCTGAATTCGCCATTTT
>JAIUND010004513.1:0-11765 GCA_034699125.1 Gisinianus flammeolus | reverse complement strand
GCAGCATTTCCGGCCAACTCCAAAACCTCAGCTGCCAAATACTCCATGACAGCAGCCAAATAAACTGGAGCTCCAGCACCGACTCTCTCAGCGTAGTTTCCTTTACGGAGAAGTCGATGGATTCGACCGACTGGGAATTGAAGTCCAGCCCGACTTGACCTCGACTTCGCCTTTCCCTTGACTTTACCTCCCTTTCCTCGTCCTGACATGTTTTTTTAGATTTAGAAATTAATAAATTCGACAATGAGAATAGCTTGAGCTGCAAATGTGGTATGATGAGAACAACTCAACTTGTCTTTGCCTTTATAGTCTCGAGCCGAGTAACCAACTCGACATTCTATCCTTTCGAGTAGGCAATCACAGAAAGTGAGCGGACGTACGAGGAAACTGCATGCGGACGTAGAAGAACCATCTCTTTGTATTTTCATGTGCAATGTACTTCTTTTTTCCAAATTTTGAATGCTTTTTCGAGAGAATTTCCCATTTTTTATATCACCAAGTAATTTCAATCATAATTTACTATCGAATGTTGTGTGTTTGCAGTAAATCAGATCAAAATTAAAAATGAAAATAAAACCCGAATTCGTTGATGAAAATAATTACATGTCTTGTAAATTTTACATATTTCGATTATGAATAGAATTATGATTATGTAATTCAAATCCACCAATTATATTCTACATGACATAAATATGAATTTCGTCAGGGTAGTTTTTCAATTCAATTTTTAAAAGTAAAAACAGTATCCAGAGAATACTTAATACTATAGTGCCATTAAAATATGCAAAGTAATTCATGTGCTATTTAGTCTATTCATTTTTCATGTTTGCTCTTTGGAAAATGTGGTGGCCCTTAAAAGGGCCGTTGGTTATCATTGATGTAGATTTGAGATGGTAAAATTCATATTATTATTATTGATGGTCAGCATCATTAGGTCAACTCCTCGTCGTCACTTCTTAACCTCCGAATCCGTACAAAGTACGTCCTTGTCTCTTCAGAGCATAGACGACGTCCATGGCAGTGACCGTTTTCCTCTTGGCGTGCTCAGTGTAGGTGACAGCATCCCGGATGACATTCTCCAGAAATACCTTGAGGACTCCTCGAGTTTCCTCATAGATCAAACCCGAAATACGTTTCACACCTCCACGACGAGCCAACCGACGGATGGCGGGTTTCGTGATACCCTGGATATTATCACGAAGAACTTTTCGATGACGTTTGGCACCTCCTTTCCCCAATCCCTTTCCTCCCTTACCACGGCCAGTCATTTTTCAGACAGAGTTTTCTTCACTGGAACAGGAAAAAAAACAATTGAGAGAGTTCGAAATCAACAACGGTGAGAGTCAGACCGAAGAATGAGAAATGGTTGGAAAGTGGAGTGAATTTATAGCAAGCGAGAGAACGTGCGGACGTTCAAGCACAACAAGAGCCCAACTGAGTTTTCCGTTGCTACTTTCACGTTGCCCCTCAAAACAAACTTTTATTCTCCATGTCATAATAATAATAATAATTTTCAACTTTTCCTTCAATAAAATACTACATATAATTTACATGACGATTCTCATTTATATATAGATATGAAATCCCTAAATCAACTGACTATTCATATTCTTTGTTCCTGAATATTCAATTTTCAGTCTCCAGTTACTTTTTTTTAATCTCGCGTCGTATATAGTTTCGTACAAAATTTGTTGAAATAAATTAAAAATGCAAACAAATTGGCGACTATATATGACCATGTCATGAATTAAATAATGATGACTACTTAATTGACACTCGGACGGACAACATTAAATTCCTTCAACTTAGAAAATGCCACGTGGAATCTCTGAGAGAAAACACTGTATAATACAGTCTGTATTATATTTGACATTTAATGTCGATTGAGCTAAGTATTACTAATGTCTAATAATGTCAAACATGATTAGACATTAGTAATACTTAGCTCAATCGACAATCCTCTATAAAACCACATTTCATCTCTATATTTAAAAATAAATCAAAATACACAGAGCTCATTTGTATTAGAGAGATTGCACTATTGGGTGCAATCTCTCTATTAGCACAAATTATATCTACACGAGCCCAACTGAATTTCTGTAGTTCTTCCAAGACCTTGATACTTCTTCTTTGTATACAGTATTGTTTTTATGATAAAAAATTATTTTACATGATTTCGGAAATAAGCCAGTGTAGACGGGGTTAAATTTTTCAGTTTTAATTGCAATTCATCAATTGTTTCTTTGTCAGCAGCACACAAGTTTGGAATCCAAACTTGGGCGTGGTCAAGTTGTAGGTGGGAATTGACATTTTTCCCCCAGCAAAAACAAATTTGCTGCCACAAGAAGTTCCCCAAAACTAATTTGATGAAAAAAAATATTTTTAAAAATTTTGAAAAGTGATCAAAGGGTTATTTAAAAAAAATAAAACAGCAAAAATGCTGAAAATGGACAAAATTCCTTATACATTACAACTCCAAAAGGATAAATTTCTTGTTTTTTGCGCACTGCCACAATCGCAAAAATCAAAGTAGCTGCCCAAATTAAAAAAAAAACATTTTTTACTTGTAAATCAAATTTAAAACATATTTGCTGCCAAGGTTCAGCTAATTAGATTGGCAAACCTGCCCCAATTGTGGCAAGTGTATTGGCAGGCATGGTTTGGATCGAGTTTTTGTCATCATAATCTAAATAAATACATTATATACTACGGAATTCATTTGCTGTGAATGAGCTGCAAGGAAATTCTTAAGTTTTAGAATGTAATATATTATATGTAAGTCCCAGTAACAAAAGTGGCGTCTCAAAACGGAAAAACTAAATCATGTACATAAAAAATCAAAATGCACTCTCGTCAGAATTGAATTTTTTCTCAGTAAAAGATGAAAGATTAGTATCAGGGTAAGGAAGTGAGTGACAATGCTTCCTCCCATGCTAAATGGCTTTAGGGGAAGCTAGCCAAAGTATTTTGCTTTAGCCATTTAAACGAAAATTTCCTGACATATGAACTCTTGACGATTTTACATGTGCAAGTTCCGGCACATCATATCCATTGTATACAGGGACAAGGTAAAAAGTTACGTGTTCGAGGTGTATTAGGAAAGGCGATGAAAAAATGCAAGGGCTTTTTGCTTAACAGTTATCTTTTATAATGTACTCTACCCCATATTAAACTGCCTATAGTGGATCTGTCGGCTTCGCCTCTAGCTATGATACACACTAATTCATTGTTTTCTCAAAATGTGCGCATGGATAATACACTATGTAACTCAACCGCAACTGCAAATGCCAGTTTGCTTGCAACTTGTAGTTCAGTCTCTAGTAGACTTTTAAATTGTAAACAAAAAGCGCATGCCTCAAAGCGTTTAGAAAAGTTTGTCAATTAATTCATACCTAACTGAAAACGAGATAATAACGAAAAATAAGGATGAAGAAACGTTTTAGAATTCTTTTTTCTGTTTTATTGCTGGTGAACGTTATAGAATTGAGAGTAAAAGACACTGAAGTGCACGACAGTGAGCATACGGATTCGAATGGGAACATATACTGGAGATGGGGGAGGGTAATCCTAAAGGAGAAACGGGGAACCTGCAGATTAGAACAACTGTCTCAGTGCCCAACGGTGGACAAGTTCGGTTTCGACTCGAGTGCAACGTCAACGATTATGCACACTGGAACGAATGGAGCGCACACGGTTTGCCGCGTCTTCTGGAGGAGTGGAAAAAAGGAAATCATATTATGTTTTCTACGTACGGTGAGTCCTCCTCGCCTGCACTCATACTTTACACTGGACTTATAGGTCATGCCCTTAACCCTACCAATATTTCCACATGGACCATCACGGAGCTGAAGCTGGACGCAAGACGATCGTGCCTCCCTATACCTCCTGCTGCAGAAGACATACCGCCCTTGGGCATACACATACAAATACGTTCCCTCATCCCCTCTTGAGTGGACTGGAGATCTTAATTTTTAAATCATGTCACTTGCGGTCTGTGACCCACGACGCTTTCGCCTACTTTCCGCACCTTCGCCGTCTCGAACTCTCAAGTGTAAGAGCTTTATCTGATGGTGGAAGGACACAACTTGAATTGCGTTTCAATCCCAGGCTAGAAAGTGTGATTATTGACAATATATTGGCAGCGGGGAACTGGAGTCTAAATGGATATCCCTTTCGGCGATTAAGCTCCCTCCGTACTTTACAATTGATAAATAACCAACTTGGTGTGGTGCCAACCGCTCTTTTCTCTTCATCTTGTTCCAGTTTGAAAAATCTCAACCTCCGCCGTAACGGAATTAAAATGATTCTTCCCAACACTTGGAGTCATTTGAATGGAAGCATATGCCTTAGAAATCTTCAGGTAACATGGCCAAAATGCACAAGTTACATTGATGTTTCGTTGAAATTTCATTTTCATGCTATTAAAGTGTTTATTTTTTATGTAGGTTTTAGACTTGTCAGAAAACAAATTGGAACGGCTTTCGTCGCCAGGACCGTTTACCTCTCTCGAAAATCTGACCTACCTTGACCCTTTGGAAAACAAATTGACTGCTCTGGAGCCCGGAGTTTTTGCTTCCCTTGGTAGCCTTACAACACTTCAACTAGGCAGCAATGAACTGCATTGTATCCAGGCCGGAGTCTACTTCATTATGATTCATCTTAAAAAACTTTGTATCTTTAAAAATAGGATAGAATCGGTAGATGATGATGCTTTTATTGGAAACACTGAACTGGAGGAATTGCGACTAGATATAAACCGGCTTCAAACATTCCCCTTTGCTCTGTTTCAACTCACTGCACTGCGAACACTTTGGCTCCAAAAAAACTCCATTGCGTCACTCGCCGTTCCAAAGGGAGCGGAACGGTTGGAGCAGCTTGAAATGCTCTCATTATATGATAATAAGATTGAAGAGATACCTTCAGGGTTTCTTTCCAGCTTTCCAGCTCTTACGCAACTTAACCTGCAGCAAAATCGTCTCATCCACCTGGGTCCTACCATCTTTTACGGAAACTCCCGTCTTCAGACCCTCGATTTGAAAGGAAACCGGTTAGAAAAAATTCCAGAAGAATTCTTTCATATCGGGGCATTTCCGGAACTCCGCAAATTGAATTTGTCCCAGAACCCTCGGCTAAATATAAGTGGGGATCTCGTTTGCTCCGTCTTTCCACCACTTAACTATTTGAACGTGGATGGGAACCCTTTTGTCACGCCATGTCAGTTGGAGGACATTCCACCAATATCACCTGCTTCTAAATCTTCAAAACCCAACTATTTTATTTTTCATCGCTACTTCGTAAATATATGACACAGAATTCATTTTTTTACACTTTGTTTATTTTATATCTGTGTTTTATGTACTACTTCATGATCTCACGACCAAATTCGTCGTGTTTATTAAATATTATTATTTATGCTTTAATTAATCTACATACGCAATATACTTTGTACAGTGGTCATTTGATTTGGATAAAGTCACGTTTACTTCATATACTTATTAACTTATTAAGTAAAGTTTATTCATAGCTTATCTCATTTTATCTCCTGCATCCCAAAAGACACACACTACACATGCAGCATTTATTTTCATAAAACTCCTCTCAGAATTTATTCGTGAGTCAAAATCTCAAAATGACAAATTACAAATGCATTTTCACTGCACACTGCAGTTTATTATGTATACATACAGATATATGCAGATGTACAATACACAAGAAACGCTTGCTATTTTTTTTCTATAGAACTGAAATCATCATGAATCTCTTTTGTCCAACTTTTTTTGAATGATGACAGCGTGGCTTTTTTTATATTGTTTCGCCTGAGGTGAGAAAAAAGATCAAATTATATAAACGACAGGGGCAACAACGTTGGAGGAGGCAGCAGAGCAAGAAAATTGTTGATGTAAAAATGACAGAAGCCGTAAACATAGTGAAAGTTTACGGGGAATCACACATATAAATTTGGATTCAGATCATCACGACTCTGTCTGTGTGTATACATTGTGCTTTTTTCATATATATATATATAAATATGTAAGTACTACACATTTTATCATAAACTCTCTTACTAACACAGTGACAGGATTTGTCAAAAAGAAGAAGAAGGAAAGGAAGAGTTAATCTCAATTGCATGTTCTTGGATTTAAATAAAATTCAAATTAAATCCCAATGAATTGAGCTTCTTTCCTTTTTGCACAGGAAATATGGAAATATGTTTTTGCACATTATAAAAATAGCGAAAGCTGTCAAAATGATCAGAATCACACAGTTTCATCATAATACAAAATGACGGCATAGTTCCATATTATGTTTGCATATGTACCCAAGTCCATAATTCCATAGCCAATTGTAATTGTAAAACAATAGGATGAGATTAATCGAATTAAATACACCAAGACATCAACACATAGTTTCCCAATGTACAATCAAAACCAAACAAACAACCCCGCAGGCTAAATATGTACAAATTGACAAAAATCAGTAGGAGATATAATTATAATCGGGGGATTTTCTTTATAATGAGGTGCGAACCATCATTTGAGTATAAAAGGTTCAATATGGAAATCATTTTTCGTCATTCTAGTGAAAGTGTTTATTCAAGTCACATTGCATCCAATAAGTCTCTTCATTGTTGAGTTTCCGCATTGTTAAAACTTCTGTTCATAGTTCTTCTTCTGTTCATAGTTGCAGTTACACACTCAAGACTCAAAAAATGAAATTCAAATCCTGCTGGGTACGTGTGTTTTTTCTGAATTTTCGGACTGTATATATACACAAATTTGAAAATTTGTATTTTGCATTGGGATCTCAAAATCAATATCAAATGAAATCAAAATTTTTGTGTTGCTATGATTTCAGATCTGCTATGAGCCGATTCTTCTTCTCCAAATTACCGGATTGCTATTAATTGTGTTTACATCAGACTCGGAAGCCATTTTCAAGAAACTCAAATACTTGAAGGGGAAAGGAGGAAAAGGCGGAGGAGGATATAGAGGCGGTGGAGGAGGATACGGTGGAGGAGGATACGGTGGAGGGGGGTATGGGGGCGGCTACGGGGGTGGGATTCAAAGTGGTAAAATTATTGTTGTTCCGGTTTATGGGGGAGGAGGAGGAGGATTTGGAGGAGGACATGGAGGTGGATTTGGCGGGAGTGGTGAGGGATTTACACATATAAAAGATTTTTAAATGGGTTTTTTCTTGTTGAAACATATATATATGCTCAAATATCTGTGGAAATCCATCAGGTGGAGGTTTTAGTGGTGGGAAAGGTGGATTTGCTAGTTCATACGGAGGAGGCGGGTTCGGCGGTCAGTAACTTTAAATTTGACAATTTCAAAGATCCGAATGACCACATTCAAACTGTTTATATACTGTAGAAAATCGATTTCTCCAAAAGGATTATCCATCATAATGTAATTGTTTTAGGAGGAGGAGGTGGAAAAGGGTTTGGAGGGAGTGGAGGGGGCTTTGGGGGTGGAAAAGGATTTGGGGGAGGAGGAGGAGGAGGTGGGTTTGGTGGTGGAAAGGGATTCGGTGGAAGTGGAGGATATGGAGGTGAATTTTCGGTTTTGAGTCGATGGAATGCCTTACTAAATATTTAAAGTTTGTACATACATGTAAAACAGATTGAAAGTTATAGGTACGATATGATTGATGTATGTTTTCTTTAGGAGGAGGAGGAGGAGGCGGTTATGGAGGAAGCGGGTTTGGTGGTAAGAATGATCATTTAAATCCGTTCATAATGTAGAAGATAACTGTGGAGGACGATAAACAAATGTCGATTGATTGTTTACTCCAAAATAATAATATGTAATTGATATTTTTCTGTCTAGGCGGAGGAGGAGGGAAAGGATTTGGAGGGGGAAAGGGTTTCGGAGGAGGAGGTGGAGGCGGTTATGGTGGTAAGCAAACATTTTGAAAGATCCTACAATGCCCATTTCTATCTGTTCACAATGTACAATATAGAATATGAATATGAACAAAGATCAAGTGTTCTGAACGAATTGCCCAAAGTATTTACATAATAAATACATAATTTACATTTTTCTGTCCAGGAGGAGGAGGTGGAAAAGGGTTCGGAGGAAGTGGAGGGGGCTTTGGCGGTGGAAAGGGATTCGGTGGAAGTGGAGGAGGAGGAGGATATGGAGGTGAATTTTCGGTTTTGAGTCGATGGGATGCTTTACTAAATATTTAAAGTTTGTACATACATGTAAAACAGATTGAAAGTTATAGGTACGATATGATTGATGTATGTTTTGTTTAGGAGTAAAAGGTGGTGGTGGATTTGGGGGGAGTGGAGGAGGTTTTTCGGGGTCTTACGGTCCTCCAGGACATGAAGCTGGACCTGTCATTGGATATGGAGGTAAACCGACCATGAGTGAATTTACCAATTTAATTTACCCTTTTATTGTTGCATATAGCAATATAATGAAATATTAAATGTATAAGGAAGAAGGATGCTAAAAACATATGTTTGTATATTTGTGTTTAATATAGGAAGTGGATTTGGGGCAAGTGGGGGTGGTGGTGGGTTTTCTGAGGAATATGGTGCCCCGGGATTCGGTGGTACAGGCGGGGGTGGTGGTGGAGGTGGATATAAAAGACGCTATGGAAAATGGTAAATGAGACACTAAATAAATAAATAAATACATATACACACCAAAATGAATCAATTGTGTAAAGTGAAATGTGCTTAAGTTTTTATGTATGTAGATAATCGTCGATATTGTTGTGTAAATAATAAATAAATATATAATATATAAAATGAAAGGAAATGAATGTGTGTATTTTTAAAATTCTTGTTCCTCTCTCTCTCTCATCATCATTTAATTGAACGTTACGTAATTAAAAGAAATACAAACAATTTTGAGAAAATTAAACTTGCTCTTGCTCATCAGTTGAACCCGCCATTTCAATTCCAGTATAATACTGGCAGTATTTTCTAATTGTTCTAAAATAATAATGTCTTCCATTATACAGTCAGTACAGTGTAATATATACGAATCGACAAACGAAACTTGTGCATGTGGGGTGGAATTTTTAACACTACAGGCTGTAGCTACAGCATACAGCTGTTCATTGCATTTCCCCTCGCCTTTCTATTTAATTTCTATATTCAAAGCATCCAATTTGCAATAATTGAGATCGTGATGTCATTCTGAATGTGGAATTGTTGTTGAATATTTATCTGTATTGTGACTGTAACTCTATATTTGATTGATTTGATTAAATATATTAAATACAATTAAATTAAATATATTTGATTAAACATTGATTTTCTCTATAAAGTTCTCAGAATTTATTGTAGAAATGATTGATTTGACCATTTCCCAAGAAACGTCATAATAAATTTAATAAGGATGACTGATGCACATCGTCAAATTGGGTTAATCATTGCATTTAATCTGTTGTCGAATCATAATTTTCAAAGACAAATTGCCAAGCCGTGCACATTTACGTTTCAGAGTTGAGAAATGAGAGCGATTATAGACAACTTATTGTTAATTTGAGAATGCGTATAGAGAAAGATTTTATTTGTCTCGGCTGTTGGTCGTCTGATCTTTAACCTTTTTCAAATAATCATCCGACTCGTCATACTATATGTAAAGGATTTGTTTTCAATTTTTGGGACATTCATAAAATTCAGATTTTCCCTTGAAATGTCGAAAAGTTATGACATTGTCAAAATATTTTCAAGTTCAAGTTCATGATGAAATGCTGATCATTACAGATATTGATATTACAGATATCAGATATAAGAATGAGGAAAGTCTATATATGATATATATTTTAAACTGTTTTACCAGGAAAAGTATCGAATAATAATAATATTATTTTGTACAGTCACAAGACAAACATACTGTCGAGCCAACCGGAAGTGGCTCAGAGCGAATTAAAGTGAGAAATCTTGAGTGAGCAAGGGGAGGAGTTTGACTCGCTCGCAGCCAATCAAAAGCGACTTGAAATTCAAAATGTTTTATTAGAACGACAGAGTTCGACGCCGATCGAGCAATTTATCTTAAATACCGAAATATTTGTCTGATGATTTTCATTGACAATTTGCTCGATCGACTCGATCGCAGTATATAATCAAGATATTTTCATGAAAAAAACTGATGCATATAGGCAACTATACATCTATACAACTATAAAAGAAAACGAACTGATAATTACCCAAAAAGGAAACAACCATAATAATTTCAAATATTTGTATAGCTGCAAAATACAATGTGGGTGGCGAACAATAGCTCACGGATTCATAAAATAATTTACATTTATTTCATTAATCATATCAATCATATGTATATGAGATCCTCCGCCAGAAAACAATCCGCATACGTGTGTATAAATTCTGAGTTATAGCGCCTGAAATTCAGGCCCTGAATATTCTCGGCTGGTTGGCGCATAAATAAGTTGCTCAATGATTTGAAATTGAAGTGCAGTACATAAATCATCGGTTTACTTTAATTTCGAATTTTTTGAGAAGTTTAATGATGATTTTAAATTACTTTTTATCTGTAAATAAAGTTTAAACTTGTCTTAAAAGATTCTCCATGTTCTGTTATCCACCAATATAAAAATAAGTGATTTTACGTATCCGGATTGTTTTCTGGCGGAGGACCTCAAATACTCAACACATCAATGGAATTTCAATCCTCATTGAGAGTTTATTTCCCCCCGATATTCACTACCTAATTAAATATAAATACATCAAATCAAAGGAATGTGATTCCATTATAAAATAGAATGGTGTATTCTTAACATGGCTTAAATGATTTCTATATATTTTTTATGCAAATAATGGAATTTGTTTTATACATGTCACTAATTGTTTGACACGCAGTTCAACAGCAAACACGATAAATGCGAGTGCCGGTACTCGATGAAAAACTTTACTGGCACAACATAAATAAATATTGGATTTACATAAAAGTCATCAAGGTAAAGTAATTTAATTACTTTCTTCAATTAAAACTCTGTCCTGTATTCACTTTGCTGCAGTCCTTTAGTGAATTAGCAGTTAGACAAATGTTTGAATATACATGTAAAGTTGAGGCAGAACAAAGACAAATGTACATAGAAACATTAGAAACTGGCAATACGTGGAATATTTTTGAAGGCTATTCTTCACTTTCACTGGATCCCTGTGATTTTTCGGATCCAGTCAATTTGTTGCCACACTTCAGTATAAATGGATGCTGTCTTCGCCAGGGCACAATGATCGCCTGTTAGCCCATGCGTGATCCCTATGAGCGTCTGCGATTTCCCGTCCACAAAATACCCTGGTCCACCTGCCATTAACACAGACACATGAACACAAATGAATTACTGTCCCAAGTAAATTGAATGTGAGTAAAATAAATTATCTACGACGAGACTCATTGAAAATGAATGAAAATTTATACGCAGGGAATAAAATGCATATGAGATTCAGTTTACCGGAATCCCCAAAGCAAGATCCAACTCCGCCTCCCTCTTTATAGAAACATATGTGCCAATCCTGGACGGGTGTAAAGGGCTCGTCCGGTATTATTGCTTTACATCTTTCCAGATCAATTGCGGGGATTTCTAAAAACATTGTAATTGTCGTAACTTTATTACCTTGACCTTGACCTTCCTCAAGGCGATTTTCTGATCGCCCTCTTCGGGAACCTGTGAATCGTGGCTTCCCGCAAGTATTTTGAATTCTATGCCTATTTCTTTGTCTCGGATACAGTGCCAGGCGGTGAGGAGCCAGTTCTCGTTCAGTATGACACTTCCACATATAT
>JAIUND010004512.1:0-11774 GCA_034699125.1 Gisinianus flammeolus | reverse complement strand
TAAATATGTCATTCATATTGAAAGAAGATTAGTATTCAATTTGTAGTTAGCTGTCTATAACTTTCTCTCGATTTCTATAGATGCAAATTCATATGGAAAGCTTACCAGTCGGTTTTGTATAGCCCCAACCTGAAATATATAATAATGTATATCAGCATATACAGTTCATTATTGATTTAGTCTCGTGTCGTAAATTCTTATCGAAAGCTTTGAAGGGGATAATTGTTGCGTAATATATATACTAACCGGCCACCGTTGCATTGAACCCATCAAAAGAAGTATCCGACTCATTTGATGGAAGGCAAATTGGTCGAACTTTTGTTGGGCCGGAGAAATCGATAGGTGTGGAAAGTTCAATTAATCCAATATCGTTGTCAACTGTCTCTTGATTCCATCCTGAATGTACAATGAATCTCCGAATCTTACGGATCTCAACCACTGAGTCTTCTCTCATGGCAGTGGAGTTATGGACATTGAATGCCAATTGCATTCTGGAAATTGGTTGATTTTTAATACAATGAGCAGCCGTGAGGACAAAACGAGAGTTAATGAGCGATCCTTTTGGAATTTTGAAAACAAAATTAATTGCATGAAAAGATATCGCTCACATTTCTCTACGTACGTGAAAGTAACATGATATTTTGTATTTTAATTGTAAATCCTTTTGTACCTCCACACACGACATGTTGCTTATTATCCCATTTTCGTTTGGTAATTGCAACAATCCATGGGAATTCTCTAATTAAATGAAAAAAAGTATTCTATATTATTACAATAGAACTGAATTCCGTCTAAAAGTACACGAATATATATTTAATATCGTAATATGTACTTTCAAAGAAATGAATTACCTTACTTCCGCTTCTTCAGCTGGTATAATATATGTGTCCGTGTCCAAACGTTCCTTTTTCGAAACGTTCAACTCGATTCCAAATCTTTCCTGCTTCCCACATTCTGAATTTCCACAAAATTATAAGGACATTTTAAACGACACTCAAGTTATTTTTTTGAATCAATCGTAAAAGTATAAATGTTGTTTCTTACGGCAATCAGTCCTGGTATTCCTCTTGATGTTGGGATCATTCAAGGGATCGTCACGGAAGTCATCTTCCAATGATGATGCTACAGTTGTTGCCGCCGCATCACTACCTTCTGACTCTCTAAAATCATCGACATTCTCCTTCTGTGTATACACAACACAGCAACAAAAACAAAAACTCAATTATAGAAACACCCCAAAAAATCGTCCATGACACAATTTTTGCAAAGCTTTTTGCACACTGATAAACTAAACTCATAAATGAGTACTTATAATTATTTACCTGTTCCAAACTTATTGGATCACTAGAGCTGACTGTAGTCTCGGGGAGTGCACTTTGTTCACTGTTCAAACTAAAACAAATTGGCGAGATATAGATAAGATTAAAAATTAAAATTAAAATCACAGATGAGAAGAACTTCATGGCTCTAACACTACAAAAAGACTAGCAGCCCAACCATCCCTTCCTCTCCCTCTTAAATAGATTTCTCCCACTTACTTATTTTTATTCAACATATAAAGAAACTAGACTTGAGACTACTTGAGAGGGTCGACACTGTACTTTATAGTAACAACATCATTCCGCCCCAGTCGAGAAGAAGAATGGACAAGGAATATGAATATACATAGTAATATGCAGTAAAAAATTCTTCTTATTTTTTGAGTCTCCCTCGAGTCTTTCGACTATTAAATAATTCATATCCTCACATGATTTATAATATAATAATATATAATGACCATCAGATGATGATCAAGTCGTGAAATACCAAATCCCGTCTATATATCTGTAGTACGACAAAATGTAATAAAGTCGTCGTCGTCGTTTTGTTTTGTTGTCTTTCTCATTGCCCCCACAGTTTTGAATGTGTATGTACCTACAAGTGTACATGTGAAATATAATGATTAAAAGACCTGATTAAAAGGAAAACATGTTGTTGTCTTCATAACACATTTACACCAATTTGTATCTTGTACACTCAGCGACTCCCTTTCCCTCTGCACACTTTCTGCTCCTTCTACCAATTTGAATATGAATAGGACTTTGTGTGATATTAACAAAGACACAAAATCTGAACCTGAGTTTTGAGGTTTGATAATTATTATATCGTATATTTTCTTTCTATTAAAGTGGCAATGGGAGACGACAATCACAAATTGCATGTGGCTATGTAGGTGAATGAGAGAGAGAGAGAGAGAAGTATAGGAGGTTAGAGTTTTATACCCAACCGGTTTCATCCTCTTTTTCATCTTCTTGTTCAATTAACATCTTTGTCTTGGTCTTGGGGCGAAATGAAATGAGGGTTTCGGTCAAACATCACATTCAAAGTAGGCAAAAGTCTCGTATGTATTTGGCATTGGGTGTGCGCGAGACAAGTTGTCGGAGTCTGCCACTATATGATGTACAGTATATATGCACTGCACACGTAACTTTTACCGTCTGCATTTCCAATCCCCATATGTACAGATCTGTATTAGCTGTATACTGAAACCAACCATCAGAACAACAACAAGCTTCATTGAGACCAGAAACTAATTCTAAGTCTTGTTGGTGAGGTTTTTGGTGTATGAGTTTTATTTTTATTTTCATCATCCTCATCATTTCAAGTGTACTAACTATTCAGCATGTACTATAAAACTGAAAAAGCCCATGTTATTTTTGCACCTTGTCTCAAATTATATCTCTTGTTGAATCTTGGATGTAACTACTCTAGTGCTTATATGCACATACTTCGTCGTATTTCGCCTGACGCAACTCTGACATTAACATTTAAAACATGACCAAAAGTCACACGTAATAAGATCAAGCCTTAGAACAAACAGTTAACCTACTTGTCTATACTTGTTGGCAAATCTTAAGTCCGGTCGGGTCATATACATTTTCCTATAGTCAGATGCTCATGTTGTTTTAAAGAGAACTATACTATATATGCACATGAACGAGTATTTTCTCATCCATCCAATATATATAACAAAAAAGAGTTATGCTAAACACTATTCATCATCCAATCATGCCAAATTTACTGCTTATTTGTTTCCGGTGTTCCGTACATACAGTTAATACAGTATTTATGTGAATTTTATTAATTACAGAGTATCGCATTGGGGAAATTCGAATTTGTATAGGGATACCAAATCCTCAAACTTGAAACACTATAAAGGTCTTATTATTACGATTTTGTACACACCCAAAAATCACAATGATTATATTCCTTATAGTCATATTATTCTCGTTTGTATTTTTTCTTATTGTTTTATTCCATTCGCAACGGGATTCAGGTTAGTAACACAAACATCTTTCAGTTTCATTCCAATTTGAGCATCTCTTTCTCTGTGTACGATATATTTGACTTTTTCTCCTTTTAAAAAGGCTTTTGATTCGTGAAAATTATTTTCATAATGTTTTTTAAGCAACGATTTTGTCTTTGAGAAGGACTTTAACTAAATAAATTTGACGTTGATCTAAAAGTGCTTGTGATTGTGCTGAAATCTAAAATAGGGAATTTACGAAGGAAATCAAGCATGTATTCAATATTTGTATTATTTGCATAAGGAAAAGGACTTTAATTTACAGTTTTTATAAATAGAATATTGTACAACAATTAGTCTTTGCTCTAGAATGGGAATTGTTGTAAAAATTTGTTGTTTATTCGATGGCACCATTCTCCTTGTCGGGCTTCCGCAGTGATCCATTTCAAGTAGGCTGCCAATAATATAGGAATACAAATAAAACAATGTGTGTGGATACTCATTCAAATGTCAAAACGAAACGTGTACTCAAATCTTACTATTGTCTTGAAACTTTCAAACCGGAAGTTCTCTTTTCGTTGTGTATATATACTTATTTTCATTTTGTAGTTTTAAATACATTTTAGCTCTAAGCAGTATTTAGTATCAAGTGACGGGGTCAAGTTTACTTACATGAGACACGTGTGTAGACGCCTTATATGTATATGTAAAAAAAAAACCCAAAACAAAAGCAATAAAAGAGTAAATAAAAAGTCATAAACTTCCCTTGTATAAAATTGTTTCGGAATTTAATTCACCTGGAAGATTTTTCTTTCCACATCCTCTAAGAAACAGAATCAAAAGATTGCATTAGAAATTCAGGACATTTCTTGAATGAATAGTTATAAATATTATAAATATGTATATACCGTCCCCAAGAAACCAATCCAACCACGACATTTCTTTTCCCATAATTTACGATAAGTGGGCCACCAGAGTCAGACTATTTTCAACATAATTCAGGATAAGAATTAGGAAATTACATGATTAGTATACTTTCACCGTGTCTATGATTTGCGAAAATGTACATAACATACATAGCAAGCATCTTTGAGTCCTTTAGCAACGTCTCCAGCGCACATCATTGTGGGCTTAATATTGTTATAATGCCCAGTTTTCAAGCACTCTCGATGACTAATGATGGGCACTTCAACTTTGTGGAGGGTCGAAGTTCGAACACCTATATATATATATATATATATATATATTGAAAGCAATTACACCTCATTGGTCAAAAGAAATTCAACAACACTATATCCCTGGTGTTTACAATCTTTGTTTTCAATCCAGAATTGGACGAACCACTGTATGAAGCATTGTAGCCCCATCCACTAACCACTCCAAGCTCCCCAGCATAGTCATTTGTATTGGATGTAGGGAGACAAATGGGCCTAATATTGGATTTAGTGAAATCAATGGGTTCATTTAATTCAATTAGTCCAATATCATATTCTCGATTGAGTTGAGGATATTTGGGATGTAGAATGAATCGCTTCACTTTCCGTCGGAGAACATTCTCATCCGTCCTCACTTGATTGATATCATGTGTGTTGAACCAAATCTCTGTCCAAGATTTGAATTTGTGATATATACAGTGACCAGCCTCAGAATCAAATCACAACGTTTTTTTTCATTAAATACCGTGTAAATGTATAAATTCTACATTTTTATCTATACAGTTAAATAGAATTCCCTGTTAAATTGGGAGGATTAATAAAGTATCTACTGTCGGATTAAAAAAAGTGTAGAGTTTCTCTCTCCTTCGTAGCTCCTCCCACCCTATGTTTTTGAAAAAGACAAGGATTCCTAAATCTATCCTTGGAGGGTTCTACTTTATTTAATCCGACAGTACATGTATTTATAATCACATAATATTTGTAAATTTACGGTGAGTACGAATTGTGAATTAATTAAAACTCCACCACATCCAATTCGTTGTCGAGGAATGCTAATGTCCGCAATGGCCACCATCCAGGGGAACTCGTACAATTCTAAAAGAAAGTCCACAGCCAAATTTAATTGTATCGTTCATTATATGTATATGTCCGCACCTACATTCTATCGTATATGAACAAAATTAAAACTATCAATTAAATTACCTGCCGGTACCCCACCAACAATTAAGGGATGAGCCAAATTCGAATACGAATCATCTTTATATCCAAAGTTCAAAATGGGGAATAAATTGTCCGCAAATGGCTTTCTTCCGCATTCTATATATATAGAAACATTGTTTACAAATTCAATATAGCATTCAAATGTTAATGCTAATATGTATATAAGTATCCGTCTTTTTTTTTTGGAACGGAACAATAAAGATAAAGCAGGTCTGCAACTTTGAACTTACTACACCCAGAAGATCTTGACCTGGTGTAAAACACAGCAGTAGAATTCTGGATTTTTGTAACTGTTCTTTTGATCCCTGCTGCCGTGTTGAACAGTTCGAAATCCCTCGCTTCATTTTCCCTCAATATTTGCTTAAATCCACAGGGAAAAACGTTTCTTTATAGTGAAGGTCCACTCGTCAGAAATATTATGTACATATACTGTGAATTCTAAGTTCTAACCATATGCATTTATGGTGGTTTGAAATTAATAATTTGGAGTATAGATATAATCGATTATCAAATTTTACGTACCTGCGTCTGCTGCTGTTGAGAACTGGAAATGTAAGAAAAATCCCAGAGCAAGAAAATAAAGGCAAGGTAAGTGATTTGCATTCCGCACAAGGAAAAAAGTCACCATCGACTTCCTTTAATTTCTTTTTTTAGTGTGGGATTATATAGACAGTTAAAGATTAAAAATCATAGCACACACAAACCGCAATTGCCAACCAAAAAAAAAATATATACAATAATTCCAACACAAGAATATAGACCGCTCACCTCCTTCTCAATTGTCTGCAAATCCCCTCGATCACTATACCAATATCAATCAATGAGACACTTGAACATATTTACTAGTAAAGAAGGCGGTTGAGAGATGAGAAATGATGATGATGATGATGATGGTGATGATGGAGAGTTGATGGTTATTAAACTTGATGGAGCTTTCAGGGCAAATAACATGTCCAAATTCAATTCAAACTAAAGCATCAAAAATGGTAACTTTTATATCTTTTCTCTCACTTCACAAATTTTTTTCTCGTGCTCTCTTCCCCAACAAATGTCTTTAGAGTGAAACGAGAAAAAAGATGAACATCTACATCAAGATTTTCATTGATGACTGATACAGATTCCTACTGTATAGTTTTAGTCTACATGTATGCAAAAAAGAGTCCTCACAAAATTCACATCAAATCAAAACAAAGTAAGTAAGTAGTTTTGCACTTAATTCATCACGAAATGTTTTACAAATCACACACACACACAATTACTGTGTGTAATCTGAACTTGTACTCGCATGATTATGTGTGTGTGTGTGTATGTTAATGTGCGTGTGTAGAACCTACTGAGGAGTTTCTGATGTATGTCGTAGACAAATTATGTTAAATTCGTTTTGGTTCTACTAGTTTTCACGTCAGAAAAAAAACAGTTAAGAAAATAAGCGTAATGAGACGAGACTTTTAACTAGATTCCATTTATTGTTGTATGTAACACAAAAATCCTCTTCTTCTTACGGCCACATACACACTTACTTCAATTTGACCAAAGACGAAAAACCCATTTTACTTTGACATAATACCGGATTCTCTGTGTACATAAATACACAAACAAAGTATAGGAAAACAGATGATTCCTTGTGACATTTAAACGTTTCATGAAATCCTTTACTGACAAAATGAGTGGAGATAAATAAATATAGTAAATGAATAGTACAAAGAGCAGAAAATTATGTACAAATAAAAACTGACTAGTATACATAAACAACATAGAAACTTTTTGGTGAATGCTAAAAAAATACTAGAGTGTATACACGAGGGAAAAGTATTACTTTGAAGTGATTGTTCACGCTTTCTCTCCATTATTGTTATTGTCATAATTATTATCATTAATTTTTGGTGAAGGTGGAGGTCGTGAGCGGTCGGAAAAGATCAGTTTCTCAATTTGTATGAATGGAGACTCGAGAGTGATGGTGAATACAAAGCCAACTAAAAGAGCCATCATCAAGTGAGCGAAGAATAAATTCACCTGCAATATATATCCACATTAAAAAAAATCCTCAAATTTTTGTCTCTCTCCATATGTTGGCATACATAATGTACATTTTACTATTAAAACTTGTATAGTGTATTTTGTGTGAAATGAATGAAGACTTTGAACTTACGGTATTGTACGGTGTGTACATTTGTGCGGTGACCGTTGACAAATGATAAATTAATTGTAAATGATACGAGGTGATGTAGACAGTGAAAGTCAGACGTCCCAGCGGTACAAAAGCTTTCCACGACAAAAATTCATTAATCCATCCCCCGTATCCGTTCACACACGCGAAAATAATCCATGCAATGACCACACCCCAAACGTAACGATGAAGTCCAGAGTACACAATTGAGTCCACGCTCCCAGACACAGCAGCTCCTTCATTTTCCGGGTCGAAAAAGACACGACCACCGAAAACGATTGCGAGAGCAGATCCAGTAGACAGGAGCCAACCGCCAATGATGACAAACTTGGGAAGACGTCGATAGGATTTTGGGAAGACGGACATGGCATGAAGGATGTAACCCAGGAATATCCCTACTAAATATGGCCCAATTCTTGTCCATGGCTTCTGGTAAATGTCCTCAAAGTATGTCCCCATACTGAAATCATCATATATAGACTCACATCTTAGCTCTCCAATATATCTCATCTCAAAACATCAAATACCGTAACGCTTGAATTAAAAACCTACTCTCGAATACAAACCTACCTTTAATATAAACGTAAGGGAAAAGTGAAATTTGTAGACATAAACCTAGGTTTGTATTTCAAGCTTTACGGTACTCATAATATATATATATATATATGTATGTAAATTTTCTTAGGAAATCAAAGTTACACACGGTGTAAAGAAGGTTACGGTCGGAGGGAGATCTTTCACCCCTGTGATTATCATTGGAGTCACAATGCTCACAATACTCGACACACCAAAGAGTCCGAGACCAATTTTTTTCCAACGCCAAAGTGGGTAAACTAGAAATGGGGAGAGGATGAAGAATTGCATGTCATTTGCCAAGTACCAGGCTTCTCCGTAGCACTATATATAAAATCAAAGAATCTCAAAGTATTAACATAATATTTCACAACAGCAACGTGTATATATTTCCCCTGTACATAATTACTAATTAGTAACTTTTTTTCAACGTACAGCTGGACTCTCTGTAGTATATTTGACCAAGTTGTTAATATAGAGGATATTGTGCCACCAGTTCATGGAGCATGCTGTACTTTCCGTCTGCATGATGAGCCAATTGGGACCAGAGCCGACGTAAGGTAAAAGCGTCGCCATTATTCCAACGATAATGGCATACGTTGGCGTGATCCTAAACAAATGAATATTGAAGCTCTATATAGCTTCGACGAGTATATGAATAATGAAAATATGTAAGTAATGAAAGAAAACAAAGTGTGAAAAGTCAAAACTCACCTACAAAACCGATGGAAATAAACAAGTGGGATATTCAGTTTCCCCTTGGTTCTATCCAATGCTTTCAAAAGATTGTACGCCACTAAAGCTCCACTCATCACAAAAAATGTGTCCACTGATGGAGTTCCATTCAAAATGGCGAATATCGTCCAGTTATCTTTGTACACCTATATACAATTCAAGGCAGCAAAACAAAACAAACTCCATACTATATATTATAAATAACTGTTGTATATATAAGTACAATTCAAACGGAACAAGTACCTATAGAAAAAGAAAAATGTTGTTTTTGTTTTTATACATACCTTTGATACATCAACGAGATTCCAAGTGAGCGAAAACGTAATCATGACGAAGGTATGACAGAGAACGACCCAACACATGCTCAGGAAACGCAATCCATGGAGGCAACCCAAATTGTCCTTGTCCGCCGTTGTCGTCAACCATTTTTTGATATTTGTGTACACGGAAAACGCAACAATGAGTTTGTATCCAGTTTCTATATATATGCATAAAGAATACAAGCTAGATATGGAATTTCGTTTAGATTTGTTTGGGATTTTGTTTTGGAGTTTTGGTGTTTTTTTTCTCACCTTTGCCTTTTGTTAGGGAGCCAGGTTGAATTTTTTTGTACACGAGCACATCCACTAAAGTCCCAATTACACAGAGCAACCCAATTATCGAAAGAACGACTCTATAAATATACAGGTACAAAAAATTAATATAGTGTATGAACATTGAAACGGACAAGCGGAGGACAGGCTGAGGTTTACAATGGAAACAAAATTTGTGTATGTACATCATTGTGATGTCGCCTGCACCAAAATCCGGGTTTTCGTCCGTGTAGCATTGGGTAACATATTGAGCTAAATAATCTTGAGTCACAATGTGATAGGCATTGTCGAAAATTTGTTGAGCGTCGTCTTTGGAGCAAGAAGATGGGAAGCACGTCCCCACGAAAGGCAGGAGTATGATTGAACTATTCTTATTCAGCATCATTCCCTGCAAATTTAAAATTTAAACCATGATGTCAGATGATTAGTGTACAATAGTGTACATTTTCTGAAGTTTTACTAACTTGGCAAAAGCTTTAGGTAATTTATAATACAGTATATAGGATTAATAGGATGGAAATATATGCGTATAATGTTCACCAAGAGCTCATACGGTGAAACACTTTCTCTGGGATTCATAGCTCGAACTCCCTCCGCAGCCGGAACACCAGGCACAAGGTAAGTTGAGCAATATCGACCTTTAAATGAAGTCATCTTTGTCGAATCTTCTTCATTTGTATAATTACCACGAATTTGAAGACATTCTCGAAAATCTCCCGGTGAAGACGTGTGACCACTCAGTACGCCGTCCGGAAATTTCCCCCATGCGTCAATCACTATATATAAAGTTCCAAAAATAAATCAAAGGTCTCCTCATTAGTTATATATTTTACATTTTATTTCATTTCTTTTGGAGTGGTGAATTCTAAAAAGACTTACTTTGAATAGCCCAAGTTGCAGGTAGCTTTGGTTTTGACCCAGGTAAACCCCACAAAATTTCGTTTATCCATTGTCTGGAATGGTATTTACAATCAGTACTCACATTTGCAAACAGACTTGCACTCGCATTACTATTTGCGAGGGCTTCTAATTGCCCCGAAGAAATCAAATCTTTTAGATAGAATGGAATCATCTTATCCAATATTAAAGGCATGAAATCCTCGTCAGGTAAGTTGTTATTACTCCCCAAGTAATTCCGGATTGCCATCGATGGGTTTGAAATACTATTTTGTTGGTGGTGATCCATGATAAAATTGGAAGGATGCACATGTTCAGAGTCTATAAACTTAAAAAAAAGAGAAAGAGAGAACACAAATTTGAATGGAAATAACCCCATTTTGGAGTTCTTATTCGAGGCTTTTTAGAGTCAAAGTTTTTGGATTTTGTTGCTTTATTATAATGTGTCTACACGGAGAGCTCTGCAGCTATATTGAAGGACAATGTGGTCGAAATTTGTCATTTATAATAATTCTGTCGCTTTTTTCTGGAGGTCGGGGAGCAGGTGAATTGTAATGAGAGGGAGAGCGAGAGACGTACACGAGATAATATACGCATTTAATCATCTTCATAAAATTCGTTGAATCCTGATATCGGATCTTGGAGTTTCCTTGTCATGTGTGTACGAATGAGCATGTCATCATGATGTTACTACCGTGATATTATTACAATCATCCTGTATACAGCATCAATATATAAAATGTATGAATGAATTCAATCGAATTGATTATGGATTAGTCATATTTATAATCAGCACGAATGGAGGAAATTATTATGTATTCAATGCATTTATATAGCGTGTGCAAAAAAAATTCACTTTATTGTATATTCCAACGCATTGTATTTCAAGTATTTAATTCGTCGTGAGTAAATTAGAAAAACTCAGACGACTGGACTTTGTATAGCATTTTATCTTGACACAAAAAATAAATAATAAAGCTATTGGGATTCTCGTGATGCTCATTATGCTCAATAACAAATAACAGCTTAGTGTTGGTGATTGCATAAGGAACACATGTGTGAAATATATATATTGAATTCTAATGGAAAGGTCAGATCTATCGAATGCTATCGATAGATAATGAAATTGCTATAAACAATACTTTCGGTCTCCCGATTGATTTTAAATTTTCATTAAACTTTGTTATCTATAACATAACTACTTATGTACCTAGCAGTATTAAATCGTGATTTTTGGATCTATATCAGAGAGGAGCATTGGGATGGGATCGTCCCGATCCCATGGTCCCATCCCATCCCATCCCGAACTCGGGATGGGATGGCTAAACGCCAACGAGTTTCGGGATGGGATGGGATGGGATTTATTT
>JAIUND010004511.1:0-11779 GCA_034699125.1 Gisinianus flammeolus | reverse complement strand
TTCCCTGCCGATTCTATATAATGCCAATTGCATTCTTTTCTTGCGAGCGCATTTTTTGACTTTTGACTTTGAAAAGTGCATCTTTCCACAGTTTTATTTGAGGATTTTTGATGGATTGTTTTCTATATATAAATTTAACAGAGACTTCTGGTGCTCGAGGGGGCAAGAATAAAAAAAAAAGCAAAGGTAAACATTCAATATTTAAAGTATTTAAAGTATATAATTCCCGATTGTAACATACCTTACAAATCTCCAGCTTTCATTTGTACTCAAATCTTTTGCATTATGAATTTTCTCTCCCTATATCAAACCTTTTGGGATTTTCTGCATGGTTTTAATTTTAATTGAATTGGAAATGCAGAGCGAAATCTTTTGGACTTGGATTTTCCTTTTATGTCGTAGAAATAGAAATGCAAGTACAAAATACATAATACATTTCCATAATTATTTATTAAGTAAAGAAATGGAAAAATGCAAGCAAAAAATTGACCACGCCCCCAAAAAACGCAGCATCCAAGTTTCTTTTTCCGTTCTAAGAAAAAATTTCAGCTGACAATAACTATGCCAAAGCAAAATAGTTATATAAACAGAATTGTTTAAGCATTCAAAGTGGTGTGCAACGATATTGCTTGATTTTGTAGATACCGTATAAGCTGTAATAGACTCCGAGGGAGTGTATAGTAATGTCCTTATGTACGCCAACATATTTGACATGGGCGCAAAATTTACTGTCTGCAGACAGGGGAGTCTATAAGAGTGAGTGAGTCTATTATAGCTTATACGGTACATGGGCAGCACTGTGTACATACTAAAACAGGTACCAATCACAAATGTTGCTGGCTTCAGATTAATGTAGAGCAGAATAGTTTTACCATTAAGAACCGTGTCCAATCAAAAGTGTTGCAGTATTAATTGCATGAAACAAAATTGTTTAGGTGATGGTCCATGAATCACACGAATCGCCTGAGATGCGGAAGTATGTGGTGGCTGTGTCGAAGATAATGAACCCAAAACAAATTTTAGGGTAATACAATAGAAAATTCCAAAAAATTGGGGCAAGCTGACACAAGAATTGGGGCAAGTTGAAGCAAAATTCGTTTTTGGTTCATTTTTTGGGCATAGTCACCACATTGTTCTGCATCGTAAAAGGCGATAAGGAAGAAAGGGGCTCTGATTGGCCACCGCCAGAATCCGGAGGCGTGACCAAGTCGAAAACAAATTTGCTGACTGTCAAAAAATTTTAAAAAACAAATTTGATGAGACCCAAAAATTTCAAAATTTTGAAAAGTGACCAAAGGGTTATGTCAAAAAAAATCAAAAAAAAAAAAATGGCCGCATCAAAAATGTTGCAAAATTTTTAAAAAAATACCCAAATTTGATGCCCATGTCTCGTAATGTTAAAAAAATTTGCAAACATTTTTGCTTTTTGCACATCATTTATGATTGCCACATTTTGCCACATTTCCTGCTTAACATGCCATAGTGTGGTGCGCTGTATTCCCAGGTATGGAATAGATTTTTCTAAATTAAATATGTACATTCTTTATTCAAAACTATAGAAGCCGAAATCCCAAAATCACATATATAGTTAATCCAAAACGGATTTAATCAATGATTATTAATCAAAAAAAATTCAAAAATTTTAACGGTTTGGATAAGAAATATAGACATATTAGAAATATAAAAGTTTTATTATATTATAACATTTGGCGTTAATAGTGTAAATGTTTGAAGTTTGTTTTTATTAACGTGTTTAATATGGTCAGTATACATTATGCATTGTTTATCATTATTGAACATGGTTGTAAATTAAATTAAATTCCAATTTCCCGCCATTTTCTTTCCGGATATCCTCCATATATTTTGGACGATTTGAGATCGAGACCACAGTTTTGAATTTGAAGGGTTCCCGGCAGACATCAATGTCCAAATCTGTCTAGTACAATACAACAAAAATTTAAAAAATGAGCGAATACCATTTTAGCAGTATATAGTTTTTCAAAATTATGTTGTATTCTACCATTTAATGCGTGTGGATCTTGTTAAAGAAATCCCAATGAAAATTCCCACATCGTCCATCAAATCAGCAGCGGCGCGGGAACAGAAAGTTGAATTATATATTTCCAAGGAACTCTATATATATATATGGAATTTTACAGCATCATTTCAAATAAATCCGTATTTATATTATACGACAGCACACACACACGCAGGTTTCAAGGATTTGATTATATATTGATATTTGAATTGTCTTTGTCTTACCTGTGACTGCGCTAAATTATTGAACATATTCAGACCACAAATTATAAATAATAATTATTAATTAATAATATAAGATCAGTATAGCAAAATGTGTGGGATCAGATAGAGCCTGCAAAGTGCAAATTTCGAATTTCGAAGGGATTATTATACATATATTTAATTTTAATAATGCATTATCAATTGAAACATTATCATTATCATCATCAACATCATTATTATTACACAATCTATATATAATTCTAATATAGTACGGACGTCATCACAATCATTATAAATTAGCTTAGTCTGCACAATTTTTATTGTATTTTATTGTCATCATTCAAAGTTCATCATCTTCATTTTCATCATCATCATCTTCATCATTCATCGATGTGTCTTCACTCTCTCCTCTCAAACTTACCAAACCTTTAAAGGTTTCAAAGCTCTTTTTGTATAATTACTAGACATATCCTGTCGTTTTGATCCTGTTGTTAAAGTCTTTTGGATTGAAATGGACATTTCAACAAAGAAACCAAGGATGTCTAGAGGCACAAAATGGGGTACATAGTTTGGAAGGAGAGAGCGGAGCATTTATTCATGTAATTATAATTATTAACATATATTTTGCAGTTAAGCATAATTGGAGTCATGTCATAAAAGGGATCAAATTAACGTCCAAAAATTTTAAAATCAACAGGTGTGTGGTTGACTCTTCGGACGCTCTTGCTAAAATAAACAAAAAAAAAAAATAATAATAATCAAAAAACTTGAATTTACCCCTCAATTTTTGATGGCTCAATTATGCATTCAAACTTTAACCATAGGTACTTCAACAGATTCTAGTTCAAGTGTCTTAATTTCCTCACTTACTTGTTTCTCTTTATTAATTTTTGTATATTGATTCAAAAGCTCGTGGTTTCCTTGGCTTTGGTTTTGAGACTTTATAAAAAATACAAGAAAAAAAAGGAAAATCAGAGACAAAAATAAAAAAAAATGTCCTATATTTTTTGTTTTAAAAAAAGGGTAAACAAATAATGTGAAACATTTTGAATAAAGGTCCACTTACTAGTGTTTAATTCCTTCCCAAGGGGCTGAGTCCTCTAATAGCTGATCCAGCACGTCCCTTCGCTCGGACCTTGGACAGAGCCTGATCTCCGATTTCAGCTCGCTCTTCCGCTTCCTCCAATTCCTGTTGAGCTTTACGAAATTTGGCCAAGTTCAACGCCGCGATTTCCTCCTACATTTTTTTCAAAACAAAAACACAATAAAAAATCCCATCACAAAAACCATTTCATTCCCAGTTAAAATGGTCCTTCGAATTTTGATTAAATAAAATAAACGGGAACAGAATCTAAAATGGAATAAAATGACGTTATGTTATTTGAATTTGGCGGTTTTTTTAATGATTGATTGGTTGAACTCACGGCTTCCTCAATCTGCCTCTTGTAAGTCTTGATCTTCTGTTGAAGTTTGTCTACCAGATCCTGCATCCTCTCATGATTTTTGCGGTCCTCATCCGCTTGGAAACTCAATTCTTTGACGCGTCGTTCTCCCTTCCTCAAGTTCTTTTGCGCATCCGCATGTCGTCGTTGTTCACTGTCTAATTCTCCCTCAAGAGCCCTCACTCGCTCCTCGAGCTTAGCAATGGCCTTCTTCCCTCCCTTCAGGGCACTATTCTCAGCCTCATCCAGACGGACGGTGAGGTCCTTGATTTGAGTCTCCAAAGCCTTCCTCAGCTTATCTTGACCAATAGCATGATCTTGTTCAGCGCGGAGTTCATCAGCCAATCGAGCAGCATCCACCATCGCTTTCTTGGCCTTCTCTTCCGAGCTTCGAGCTTCATTGAGGATCTCCTCCAGATCCGAGTGAAGTGTTCCAAGTTCCGACTCGAGCTTCCTCTTGGCAGCGGACAAAGAGCCAGCTTGAGCACCTGTTTTGTGGAACAAAAATCAAGCATTTTATTCATAAAATTCCAGAGCAGCGCGCGATGCTGCTTTGAAATGAGTATTTTCTACACTCAATTCCGTACCAAGTTCGTTGAGTTGCTCATGCGCATCGGTGAGTTCTTGTTCGGCTTGTCGTCGAGCTCGATCCGCCTGTTCCAACAAAGTTCGGGATTCCTCGAGTTCATTGGCAAGAGCATTGGCTCGTCTTTCAGCCAAACCGAGAGCTTCACGAGTTTCATCGCGCGCACGTTGTTCCTCTTCAAGTTGCGCTTGAGTCTCCTTGAGCTGTTGTTGATAGCGTTTGATGCTCTTTTGAGCTTCCGCGTTCGCTTTGTTGGAGTGATCCAGAGCGATTTCGAGTTCGTTGATGTCGGATTCGAGCTTCTTTTTCATGCGGAGCGCCTCAGCTTTCCCTTTGGCTTCCGCTTCCAAACTGGCTTGCATGGAGTCCAAAGCGCGTTGATGATTCTTGCGGGTGTTTTCAAATTCTTCTTCCTTCTCATGGATTCGGCGATCGATTTCCTGTCGGACTTGAGACAATTCCAGTTGTCCGCGGAGGACTTTGTTTTCTTCTTGTTCCAGAGCAGACTCGGCTTCTTCCAAGGCAGCTTGGAGTTCTTGTTTCTCGGACTCGAGTCGTTTGCGGGCTTTTTCGATGTCATGAAGAGAGCGACCGCCATCACCGATTTGATCAATGAGGTCCTTGATTTCATCAGCCAAGTTCTTGTTTTCCCGACGGACTCCTTCAAGTTGTTCTTGGGACTCTTCGAAGACGGCTTTAAGACGGAATAATTCGGTGGAATAGTTTCGGCATTCCTTTTGGGATGAGTCCAGTTCGGCGGCGAGATCCTCCACTTTGGCTTTCCATTCGTTGATGATTTTGTCAAAGTACTTTTGTTTCTTCTCCATTTGACTGGACAGGGCCGTCGCTCGTTGAACTTCCGCTTGCATATCGTCCAGCTCGGTTGAGAGTCGGATTTTAAGTTTCTCGAGGGCTACGACCTTTTGATTGACGGACTCGATCGTCTCTTCAGCTTCAGTCAATCGCGCTTGCAATTTTCGCCTGATTGGATAAAAGGACAAAAAAAACCATTCATTTATAAATTTGTTGCATATGCGCCAAATGATTTACAGAAAGCGATCAAAGTTGTTCAAAATATTTTAGAAGCAGCTTCAAAAAATTGTTTTCAAAATTCTACTTCAGAAAAGAAGAAATTGATCGCTTTACACTGCTTTAATTTCATAAAAAATGTTTAAAAAAAAGTGTTCAAAATATGTCGAATATTTGAAAAAACGTGCTCAAAATATATTCAAAATATTTGAAGCACTGTCAAAGTTGTTTGAAATATCCCAGAAAATGTAAATTTTGGAGTCCAAAAGTGCACCAAAAATTCTACTTCAAAATGCAAGAAACTGTTAAAGATCGCTTTAAAATGTATTAAATTCTTGGAAATTGTGTAAAAAGGTGTTCAAAATATTTGAATTTTTTTAGAAATAAGATCAAAATACTTTTAAAATTTCAAATGGCGTAAGAACTTTTAAATTTATCTTGAAATTGTTTTTCAAATATGAAAATATTTTTCAAAACGGCAAACATTTGGCCCACAGCTTAAAAAAAGTCTTAAAAAACATTTGAAAATGAGCCAAATTAGTTTCAAATTCCGTTCAAAAGTCTTCAAAAACTGACTTTAAATCGTGTTAAAAATCTTCCATAAATGTATAAGAACGCAATGTAAAAACATTTAGAGGATGTCAAAAAAATCGTGCTGAAATGGACTCAAATTCCATTTTAATTCCGTTCAAAAATACAGAAAATGGTGTAATTTGTATTGGGCTCACTTGGATTCCTCAAGCTCTTCAGTTCTGGCCACGCCTTCGGACTCATATTTGGCTCTCCACAACTGTGCCTCAGCATTGGCCTTGGCAAGTTGTCTATTCAAATCCGCTTTCCCTTCAACTTCCTCATCTAATTGTTCCCTCAAACCATCCAAATCATGTTCCACATTCCGGAATTTCCCTAAAAGAATGGCACGTTCCCGAGACTCGGCATCCGCGGACCTTTTCGTATCATCCAATTCCGTCCCCAAAGAGATCTTGAGCTTGTTCAACTGTGAGATTTGAGACTCGGCATCCTCAAGTTGTCGACTGAGATCTGAATTCTCCACAGCCAATTTCTTTTTGGAAGAGTCCAAATCTCCGAGGGATCGAGATGCTTCCTCATATTTGGTGGAGATCTCTGAGAGTTGTTGAGACAGATGTTTGTTCAATTTTTCATGACCAGCCTTCTCATTGGACAAATGATCCACAGCTGCGCGGATATCATTCAGTTCACTTGCCATTTGAGATCGTTCCTTCTCTGCTTTCCCCTTGAGTTTGTTCAGAGTATCAATTTGTTCAGCCATTTCCGAGACGGCATCGTTATGCTTTTTGCGGATTCCAGCGAGGGCGGCTTCATGTTGAATATTGGACTCTTCCACGTCACGGCGGAGTTTGGCAAGTTCCGCTTCTCGCTTTTTGTTCAGTTCGATTTGCGCAGAAGTGGCCCCACCGGCTTCCTCAAGACGCTCACCAATCTCTTCGAGCTCTCGAGCAAGGTCAGATCGTTGTTTCTCAGCCTTGGCGCGAGCTTGTCGTTCGGCTTCGAGCTCTTCTTCAAGTTCTTCGATGCGGGCTTGGAGCTCCTTGATTTGTTTTTGGAGTTTAGCCACGAGGGATTGCTCATCTTCCAATTTGGAGGTGAGAGAGAGGATCTCTTTGTCTTTTCGCTGGATCGTTTGTTCGAGTTCTTTTTTGTTTCGCTCGAGGTCCGAGACGGCTTCATGAGTCAATTTCAAATCTCCCTCTACTTTCCTTCGGGATTTTTCAATGTCTGCACGGAGTTTCTTTTCTTGTTCGAGGGAGTCCTCGAGTTCGTCCAGGGTTTGCTCTAACTTGGATTTTACTTTGCTCAAATGAGTCGTCTTGTCTTCTGCTGCCTAAATTGAACAAATAAAAAGAATAATATGTTAATAAAAATCCATTAGTTTTCTTATTTCTTGATAATAATAATAATGCCATCAAACTCAAACAAAAAAAAAATAATACTAATATTGCGGTTATTATTATTATAATCATAATATTAAAATAATTATCTTAACGATTGTAATATTATAATAATTATTTTAACGATTGTAATATTATAATAATTATTTTAACGACTGCAATATTATAATAATATATAATAAATAAAATCTTATAATTGCCGATAATAATAAAATCATTCATATTGTTTGTTTATTTATGATTTGGTCGACGACTTTCGTTACCTGCAAATCTTCGGCAGACTTGGAGGTGTTTTCTTGAATGTGTTTCTTCTCCTTGTTCAATTTGTTGATGAGTTCATCTTGATGGGAAATCTCATCATTCAAATTCCGGATTTGATGATCCTTGGTGGATTTCTCCGCATCGGATTTTTGTACACTCAATTCCAGATCTTCGAGGTCCTTTTTGAGACTCTGTAATTCTTGTTCGAGTTTCTTTTTCGAGGCGGCGAGTTGGATTCGGGATTCTTCTTCTTGGTTCAATCGCTCTTGGGTGTCCTGGAAATTGAATTAAATTAAATCCAATTAAAATTATTTAAAATAATAAATTAAATCCAATTAAAATTATTTAAAATCATAAATTAAATCCAATTAAATTAAATCCAATTAAAATTATTTAAAATAACAAATTAAATTGAATAAAATTAAATCCAATTTAAATAATTTAAAATAATAAATTAAATCCAATTAAAATAATTTAAAATAACAAATTAAATTGAATCAAATTAAATCCAATTGAAATCATTTAAAATAATAAATTAAATCCAATTAAATGCATGTTAAATAACAAATTAAATCCAATTAAAATAATTTAAAATAACAAATTAAATTGAATCAAATGAAATCCAATTGAAATCATTTAAAATAATAAATTAAATCCAATTAAATGCATGTTAAATAACAAATTAAATTGAATTAAATTAAATAAAACCCGTGAAAATTTAAAATGTGGACTCACACTGAGTTGACCTTCCAAGTCGGTCTTTTGAGCTTGGATTTTGTTGACGGTGGCTTGAACATCCCCAGTTGAGCCACGCTCACTCTCCAATTTACTCAGGAGATCATTCTTCTCGGACAACAATTTGACATTGTTCTCCTCCGCTGCTTTCCTAGCAACCTCCTCCGCTGCCAATGCTGCTTCCGCTTCCTCTGCTTTCTTGACCAGTGCCTATAAAAAAAAGAATTATTCAAAAATCATCAAAATATAGTTAGACAATCGAATCGTAATAATAATAATAATTATTATTATTAATGTGTTTGTGGTGTACTCACGGCGATCTCATCCTCCACACGAGTTTGATTGAGAAGGGGCTTAACCTTCTCAATAAGGGTCTTCCAGGCCCAAGTACGCAATTTCATGTACCCTCGAAGACTTCGTTGAACCACGCACAAAGCAATACTGTGTTCAAACAAGACAAAAATGTAAAAATTCCGCTCAAAAAATCCCGATTTTCCCCGATTTTGTTTCCTTATTATTATTTTGTAGAAAACCTCTTTGGAAGTTCTTGTATTAAAATATTGGCGGGAGAGTTTTTAAATTTAAATGGGAGGGAATGACTTTACCGTTGTTCTTGAAGTCGCTTGAACTCCTTGCCACCGAGGTAAGTTCGAATTGTCGCTTGCATCCAAGTAATAATTTTCCCTAATTGAGCATCACGGATCTCTTCAAGTTCACCCAAAACTCCGGCGCGGAAAAAGACCTAATTTTTATGTCATTCGATACATATTTTCCATCATTAAATAGCCAAGGAAATTTTGAAAACTAATTGGCATTTTGGGTGCGGGGGATTTCAAAGTTTATAAGGGAAAATGCTTAAATTAATTGTTAAAAGGACTAACCTTGGTGTGACCCAGTCGATATTTATCCACCTCCAACTGAACCTTGTCCAAACAAGCAAAAGCCATTTTCTTTTCATCAGCCTCAGCTTTCATTTCATTGGGAGCCAAAATTAAATAACGATGTTTGAAATCCGGATAGTTCATTCGATTGGGGAATCCCTTCCGACAAATCCGAATCCCTTCCAGGACACCATTACAAGTGAGCTGATGCATGACCAAATGAGAGTCAACAAGACCAGGTGTTTTGGTCTCATTGGGAATGATACAACGGATGAAATGAGGAGATGTGGCTTTCAATGTGGCCATCAAATTATTCAATTGTTCTCGGTATGAGGAGGAGACGGTCGCAAAACCAGCACCCTTCTTCCGGCCACCACCTTTCCCACCACCACCATCATCCTTCGCACCAGACTGACCAGGATGATCCGAAAAGATCTCTTGAAGGAGGAGATTACTACTCTTTTTGAATTGATCGCAAATCGTGTCATTCAAGGGGTCCTTATTCTTCTCCAACCATCCACAGAGATTGTAAGGGACCTATATTTATATAAACACGCACAAAAAATAAGAGAATCATCAAATCATCATCAAAAAAAAGTCGCATCGCTATCAAAAGTCATATATCAAATATCGCAAATCAAATAAAAGTTATTTCGATCCCTTGATCCAGCTCCAAAAACCATATTAATTCTATATATATTTTTTTGTAGGTCTTACAGTGCCGGCATAATGGCCGATGGAGAAATGAGCTTCGACACAACCAGGCTTTGGTGGTTTAGGCTTGAGGAAAGCAGAGGATTTGCCCAAATGTTGAGTGACCAGTTTGTCTTGGAAGGTCTTGTCCGTGGCTTTGGGAAACATGGACTCCTCTTCCAGAATGGAGAAGACACCCAATTTCTGTTCCATCAGCTCGATGCAAGCTTGTAAATCCATACCGAAATCCATAAAGACCCAATCAATCCCTTCCCTTTTGTATTCTTCCTGTTCCAGAACGAACATGTGATGATTGAAGAATTGTTGGAGTTTCTCATTGGTGAAATTGATGCAGAGTTGCTCGAATCCGTTGAACTATGTACAAAAATATAAAGGGAATTCCATGTAAGTTCATATGAGTTCATTATGATTTTTGGGGTGAAAAAAAAAAATGGTCCAAAGTTTTTTTGATGATTTTTTGATGATTTTGCGATTGATGGCGAGGGGAAAGACTCACATCAAAGATTTCGAAACCGGCAATATCCAAGACACCGATGAAGGAGTGTCGATGTTGTTTGGTGTCCAACGTTTCGTTACATTTCTTGACGAGGAATTTGAAGATTCGATCGAAAATGGCTTTGGCCATTGCACCCACGGAATTGGTCACTTGTTGAAGATTTTGACCTTTGACGACGAACTCTGTTCCGACCTTGATTCGGGGCTTGAGGAAGTTCTTGTACATGTCCTCGGACACCAAACCCAACAATTTCCCGATACGTGCACCTTCCTACATATAGAAAATGAACAAAATCCGTTTTTATTATACATGAAAAATCCCTTTGAAATTTAAATTTCCCGGTGCGGTTTTTTTCCAGTGATATATACACATGTATATATATGAACTTACAGCCATGCCATCGGCTTCAGCTTGTTCTTCTCGTCCCTTCTGCTTGAATTTCATTTCTCCCATGTGCATGACCGTGGCCGTGATTCGGTACACATCTTCCTTCTCTTGCTTGGAAAACATGAGGATGTCAAAGGCTTCCTATCCAACACATATTTAACATTCAAAATTAATACAAATCCCCGCCAAAAATTCCCCACTAATTCAATTGTGAACTCACATCAGTGGCAACCATTTCTTCACCATCATCAACTCCAGGGATCGTCGTTTTACCCTATAACACCAACAAAAAAATATAATGGTCAAAATCAATTAAAAAAATACATTCACAATCCACAATGTTCCACAATTGTGAAAGACAAAATTGAAGATTTTTTGAACAGATGTGTTTTTTTGGACAAGGTTGAGAATGTTAGGAATCTTTTGTCAAATTTTGTGAATTTCGTAAAAAAAGAAAAAAAGATTTCCAGACCTGGGACACAAATTTAAAGTCGGTGATGCCAAACTTCTCAAATTCGCACATGTCTAAAAGAAAAAACGATTAATCAATACTCAATTATGTTTCGTAAATAAGGATAATAATAATAATTATTAGTATTAGTATTATTTTAATTGAGAGTCAAGAGAATTTCGAACCTCGCATGGTTTTGACTGAGCCGGACATGAGTTGGTAGAAAATATGGTAGGATCGCTCGAGGGGTTGTTGAGAGATGACACGAGCCTTCTCCAACAAATCTAACCATAGGTAAAAGTACACACAGTTAATTAATTAATGAATTACATCTAATTCAATTGGGAAATTTTGTATTTAAATTTAATTATTCAAAAAAAAAAATTCTCTGTTCATTGTTCGTTCTTGTTCTTCAACATTCTTCAACTTTTGAACTTGAACTTACACGTTTCAATATCAGCTCCAGCCAATTTCCCGGCTTGTCCAAAATGAATACGGATGAATTTACCCTGTGTTCACCAAACAAAAGGAAACAAAAAATGAGATCCCACATATCGTCTGTTAAGTTCACAAAGGAACTATAACGATTTTCCTTAATTTGCGGAAATGCGACGACTGCGTCCGT
>JAIUND010004510.1:0-11789 GCA_034699125.1 Gisinianus flammeolus | reverse complement strand
GACATTATTGTCTGCCATGACCTTTTCTGTCACCCTGAATTTTTTCAGAATTTTACCCACAAAGACGGACGCAGTCGAAGCATTTCCGCAAATTAAGGAAAATCGTAATAGTTCGTTTGTGAACTTAACAGACGATCTATAGTAAAAAAAAGTATAGGAAATACATACCAAAGAGATCAATGACACCGTACAGTTCTGTACGGAGCCTTGAAGTTGTGGACTCATCCCCGAAATAAATATGAACGATGGACACGTTACTTCGCGCCCTAAATATATATAAAACGTAATAATTTAAAGACAATTCTCATGATTTTGAGTGATCAAAGACCTTTGTTTTATGTATATAGATATAATTCGATATTTCGATGGAGGTGTTTGCCTCCATTTTTTACCATTTGGGCTTATTAAAAACCCCCGTTTCCCACAACATCTCCGCCGATTGTAAAGGCGTGGACGTGATTTCTGTTCGGTATTTAATTTCCGTACAGGACGGTAAACATTGTCGACAGAGCGTGTTCTGACCACGATTGATCATCTCCTCTGTGAAAACAGGAAAAAACACACGTATCTACAGATAATTTACTGCATGGTTTGTTGCTCAGAATCTTGCTCGAGAAAAACTAAACCAAAAACTAATCTCTATGAGAATTTTTATATCATTAAATTGTAAATTGATTGTCAAAAAGTGATCGTGAATTTTACTTTGTACATCCGCAGCACAACCCGATTGTTTTCTAGAACAAAGATTTCTCGTCAAGTCCCCTGTAAAAAAAATTCAAGTCCCACACACAAATTCATAATTTGATAAAAAAGGTGTAGGAGAATGTGAATACCGTAAAACTCCAATTAGAGACCAAGGTTTATGTCTACAATTTTCCCTTTTACCTAGGTTAATAATGGAGGTCTGTTTGCAATAGAGACTAGGTTTTTACTTGGAGTTTCACAGTGTACACTTTTTTTTTGGTATATTGTAAAAATGGACTCACTGGGCATGTAATATGAGGCGCATTGACATTGCTGAAACGTGAGATTTGCCACGCACTCCATGAGACAATTTGTAGACGTGTAATATGCGTAAAACATCAATTTGAATTCGTCACTAAAGTAACATTGACGCTGCTCCTGGAAAAATTTAAATGGATAAATAATAAAGGAAACATTATCAATTTCTAACGATAATTCTGTCCACAGTTACAGTTGAATTAAAATACAATATATCAAAATGAAAAACAATATCCAGATCGATCTGTATATTATTATGTCTTGCAAGCCACAGTCTATTTAAATTCTGGGAAATTCTGGGGAAATGTGTGTGTGGGAATTTACCAAGGAGAATCCTTCGATTTTGTCATCTGCCACGGTGATGGCTGGCTTCACATTTATGAAAACTTCAGAATTGGGTGGGATTGCATTGCCAAAGTCCACTACTCGAGGGACTTCAATCGGGGAGTGAGCCAGTAGCTATTCAAAAACAAATCCACAGGAAAAACTGTATAAGAATTTTGCATTTCCTTTTTGTCAACAGATTTCTTTCAGTTTTTTTGAGAGAATTCGTCACAAAGTTTTGTTTTTTTATTTCCTTTGTTTTATATTATACCCGAAATCCAATGGAGTCGGACGTCGTACAGAAATATTCCTCCAAATCCGGATTCAGTAAAATGGAGAGACCGTATGATTTCCTGTACAAATATATTAAATATATATAGGGAATGTGGGAATGTTTATAAGCAAGAGGGAATATGTACAATTTTTTCCATTGATTCCCCATCACACACAGATGGGGAGGAGAAAAATTACCCGGGTAATTTCTGTCTCCGAGGAAAATCCCCGACTTCTTCCTTGAGTTCTCCATCCCATTGCCATGCTTTCCAATCTTTGATCTCCCCAGACGTATTTGAAATTTCACCGCTTAAATTAAACAAGTTTAAACGCCATTTACAACTTTTTCAATTGAAATTCAAAATCAAAAAGTGTATGCAGGCAAACTTGATATTTATGTCTGAAATTCATGTCCACACAGCCAATGGAATTATCGTAAAACTTGAATTGAAAGCCTAGGCTAGTGTCTACAATTCTTGAAATTGTCCAAAAACCAAGGCAAACTTGGTGAATGGTAAATGGCTTACATTATAGATTCAACCAACGAAAAAACTAGGCTAATAATTGAGGTATAGGTTTGTAATCTGGAGTAGGTTTTTAATTCAAGTTTTACGGTATATGTACCTGTTTCGGTACAAAAGTTCCTTGGGCATCATATTGAATGTGCAACACTTGCCAAAGTCCGTTCCCTCATACGAGAATAACTCTGAGCAATTTTCAGGTGTTTCTTGCCAAATGCACAGCGGCAACATGTCTCCACATTTTTGAGAAGACTGGCCAAAAAGGAAAAGAACAAACACAAGTGAACACACACACACACACACAATAAAATAAAAAAATCAAGGAAAAAGTATGTACATATATATAGAAAAGAAAGAATTCTTCTGAAATCCAATAAACTCTTTAAAGGAAAGGAAATTATTCTCTTATATACCAGCTGTAAAAATCGTTTCACGTCCAGGGAATCCGCTTCGATTTTACTCGCTCCACTTAGGATTTGGGTCATGAGGGATTCTGGGATGTGACCCCGCGTGACCGAGTAATTAAATTTCTTACTAAAACTCAAAGTGGCAGAGCACACGTGATCCATGAAATACACATTCTCTCGAGCTTCCTCCACATGCTGGAGTTTGGATGGACCTCGAGCATTCCTATATACAAAGCAAAACAAAATAAAACAAAGCATATATCGTCTGTTAAGTTCACAAACGAACTATAACGATTTTCCTTAATTTGCGGAAATGCGACTACTGCGTCCATCTTTGTGGGCAAAATTCTGAAAAAGTTTAGGGTGACAGAAAAGGACCCAAAGCTCATCTTGAGCCGTTTGACCTTTGCAGTAGGTCAACCAAATTAAGGAAAATAATTATAGTTCGTTTGTGAACTTAACAGACGATATATCTATCAAATATTGACTCATTCTCCATGTATTTGTAATTGTATAGATATATATATGAATGCACTTGAGTTTCATATGCTTAATGGAATATGAATCGATCGATTTTTATTGGGAAATTTTGTGGGGGAAACCTCATAAAACTCTCTGCTTTACTCCGAAGGATTTTATTCATGTTACAAATGGTGATGGCTGGGAATGGGATGTCCGAATTCCTTGTTTCAAAAGGCTGGAAACTCACAATCACTGGACTTCGCTTGTACTTTTGCCACACTTCCCCAATCATCCAAGCCGCAATTATCAAGGCAGCTGTGAAGGAGAGCGTCCAAAATATCCTGGAACAAAAAATCCCCATTTTACAAATAAACACACTATACAACTTGCCTTTCTTTGAAAGGCACATTTTATTTTAAGCGGCGTCAAACTCTTACATGTGAATGCCGTACATTTTGCAGGGATTTTGTTATACAATGTATAGGTATAATTATGCGTATTTATATGTAAGTATATGTTTGTTTGTTTGTTTGTTTGTTTATTGTTTGTCCTCTTACTTTTCACACAAATGGATTTTCTTCTGTCCAATGTACTTGAGCCCATGTAAACTGGTATTTTTACAGAATTCTGTGGGTAGAGAATCATCATCAATTGAGAGCCGTCGGAGTCTAGAGTTTCCCCTTTCTTCTTCTGAGCTCAATGTGAAATTTGCATTGGGTTCACTGTAGCCCCCGTATGGGATTAAATTATTGGTTTGCCCAACTCCGGCTCCTCCTGCTTGTGAACCGATGACAGATGCAGCTTCCCACAAATTCAAATGTTTTAAATACTCACTGGGCATTTTGGGTAGATTTGCATTGTCAATTTGAGAGGAAATTGTCAGATGATGATCTTTTGGATATTTCCTTCGGAAAAAACTACTTTTTTCAAAATCCGAATTCATTGTGAATTGAGACGGATCCAGCGGCTTCGTCGTCGTCATTTCCCACACACTTTCCACAACTTTCCACACAGTCCTTAATTTATATGTCTAAACTACATATATTTCGAATTTCGATAAGTCACAACGCGTTTTTTTTATGTACCGTTGAATTGAAAACTCGAGTTTTTTCTTTCACCACACATTGTAAAATTTGACGTGTATAAAAAAAAATCCAGTTCCAGTTGGACGCCGTTTAATTCTCAACACTGAAAAGAAGTTGACTTCCAAAGCCCCATTTGTGACTTGTCAAGTGGGTTTAAAATTAGAATGATAGAAACTATTAAAATTTTGGAAAAAGACGACCAGCGTCTGAAGGATTGTTGTAAATGTAAATGGGGAATGTTGACTAAAGACGTTGACTAAAGATCTCCTTTGGCTATTGCAAAAAGTCTCTTGCACAAATACAATTAAATAAAGTCCGTGTTCCTTTTCCTTTAACAATAGGAATAATAATAATAACTGTGTCATTTTCCTTTTCATATATTCATTTCATGAGAATATGTCATCATTTCTTTCATGTTTGTTGTAATAAAGGAACGTCTGGGGATGATTTCCTAAGGAAATTTGTTGTTTGCTCGTGCAAAAACCGTCCAAAAAAATGACAAGGGAGTTTCTGTACATCATTCCCTGTTCATCTATGGTGCATAATAAGTAAGCATAATCATTTTTAATGGTGCCATTCAAAAAGCTGTGGACACTGCCCGTTCATATAGAACGCAGGAACTGGAGAATACTAGATTGAATTATATCTGTAGATTATATCCAATTACATTAATGCACAACCAACTTTTTCCAGTCCAAAAGTGGTGGCTTGAATATATAAACTAATAGTCGTTATGGTTTATGGTTTCGGATTAAATGACTATATGCGGGTTTCAGACTCGATTCTTCCGTCGAATTCGTAATAAAAATAGAGAAAAAGACGTTTATTTTATTTTGCAGACTCATTTGAAATGAACCAAGTCTCATTTGTATATTGGATAAAAAATAAAAATACACATTATTGGAATTGCAAATGCAAATACAAATCGAGTCATTTTTATGACATGTGGGAATATATGATGATTTTCAAGATGCAAACAAAAGCCTTCAAATATACGATATTTGTGGAACTGCTATTTACTATTTAATTGTGTTTACAAATTAAATGTCCAAGAGAGATGGAATTCAAATAAATTAAATATTTCCAAGTCAAGAGTCAAAGGCCATTATCGAACAAGATATATGTGGCTACGGTAAAAAAACAGCGAAGACACGCGAGCCTGCAAACGAGATTAGGTGTACAGATGCGGAATATATATATGTTGAATCCCTGTTAAGCGTTTTTGCAAGCTCGCGTGTCTTCGCTGTTTTTTTTTAAAAATGCGGGTAACAAGATTTTGAACAAAAACATGCAATTTACTGACAAAGGATAAATGTAAAAATCGCCGATATTTCTTTACAAATTGTCTTCTAGTCCGTCCAGAACGATAAAAACGGAACCATGTAAAAATATGGAATCATCCGAATTCATCCGAACCCGGGTTTTTTGGGGTCAGCATCATTTTTAAAGAGCGGAAAGCAGCGAAGCTCTCCTAAAAAATCATGTCTCTGGAACTAGTGAAGATATCGACACGATTGAGCAAGTCATTTGTAGAGGAAAGATGATATTTTTTTTGGGCATGCGCATAAGATACTATATGGAATTTATTTCGGGGTCACCTTAGGTCAAATGTTGACCTCTCCAAAGGTCACATTCATATTTCGATTTTGGGGCCATTTTAGTTTATTTAAATAATTTTAATCTATTTTAGGCGACCCGTGTTTTTTTGTTTTTTGAATTTCCCACCAGTTTTTGGATGATCATTTTTCTAAAATTTCATGTTTAATGAATTTTTCAGTTTTTTTCCAAAACAAAAATCAATGTAACTTTTGAAACTGTTTACCGATTTTGATGAAACAAAAATAGATATACAGCCAAAAGTAGCAAGTTTTCATCAGAAACATATTGCAAGAGGTCAGAGGTCATTAACTTTGGGGTCACGTGGGGTCAAAATCCACAAATGTTAAGCATACGTTTAAATTTAAATTTTGGCGCCATTTTATTTATTTTTGCAAATTTCTTTGTATTTTAGCAGACACGTGTATTTTGGTTTTCTCAAATTTGCACCAGTTTTTGAATAATAATTTTATGAAAAAATGATGTTTTTTGGACATCGAAACAAGGCTGAGACACTTTATGGTTCTAAAAGGCACCCATTTTGAAGATTGAATACGATAATTTAACGCACTGGCGAATTCACACTCCTCTTTAATGTCCTATTCGCACTTTGTTGCAAAAGTAAAGGAATTTAAAAAAAAAAAAAATCCGGATACTCTAGATTGGCTCAATTACCTGACCTTTGGTGACCTCCAGGTCATCCCATTGTCAAAATCCGAGATGCGCCTCGGTCTAAGCTTCACTGTCAATACCAATGCCTATATCAGTTATGGTGTCTGTGTCAAGATTCGCCTTCTTGGAAGAAGGCTCTCAATTATTTTGCGAAAAAAACATGCCATTCGGTATAAGTTTAGTAAACTATTTAGTCGAAATTAGTGACTTCTGCGTCTTTTGTACTTTAGGTATGATTTTTTTCTCGCTCCGTTTGTATTTTTGTGGCAGAGGTCAAGCACCCCGTTCCACAAGTGCGTGAGCAGTACTTGCAAAAAGTGCACGTATACGAGATTTCGTCAGTGTGATCGCCCGTTTAAAACTTAATGTTTCGACCCCAAACATGTGAAGCCGCTCCTCAAAATATTATTTTAAGCTCATAAAAAGTCATATAAAGCTCGTCTGGGCCATAATGGAAGAAAAAAAACGAAATTTTTTTTTTAGCCAGAAATCAAATCTTATCCGATAGGGTCCTTTCAATTGTTGGACTTTGACGCCGTTTAAAACTAAATATTGCAAATAGTTGCCGCAATATGGAAATTGGAAATTGTTGAACTTTATTTATTTTACAATACAACATTTAATTTTCACAATCTCAACACCAAAATGTATATGCGGATATTTTGTTAAATGAATTGAAAAAAATGGAGGAGAAATTGAAACTCACAGGGAAAAAAATCAGAGTACGTTTAAAGTGTGGGAATGCAATTACAGTAACGGTTATAGAAATCATCATAAGCGAAATTTCCGGTGTGAAGATTTGACTTTTCAAAATCGCAGACTCCGCCATTTGCATATCCGTGATTCTCTCTATACTCAATAGAAAAAAAAGTCAGTGTCAGCGCCATAACATACAGTCGTCTCGGTTAAAAAAATGATTATTATTATTGACTTTATTTGAAAATGGAGCGAGAAAACGGAGCGACGATGTGATGCCCTTGGAATTTGGAAAGGAACCAAGGCAAAAAGCAAAAGGTACAATTCTCTACTGTTTCAAAGCAGACACATCGAGTTTCCAATCTCGCACTGTGTGGTCAAATGAGAATTGTACCTTTTGCTTCTTGCCTTGGTTCCTTTCCAAATTCCAAGGGCATCACATCGTCGCTCCGTCTTCAAATGAAGCCAATAATCATTTTGAACCGAGACGACTGTATATATATTGGAAATTCGAATTCGAATTCAAAATTCAAATTCAATTATAGATTTTCCGATTTTAGTGTGTGAATTTAAACAATTGATATGTATATTACATAAAACTATACTATGTTTGTTTGAATTTGAAATTACCGGCAATCTGCAGCACAATTCGTTGAGTCAAATTCAATGCGAGGGAGCAAACTTTTGAGGGGACACAGGACCAAGAGTAGTCGAGCTCTCACAACCACCACGCTAATGATGTTCCCCACATCCCCTAAAATTTTTACATAATAATAATAATAATAAAAAGTCCGGGATTTGCAAAAACAAAAAAAAAAAACAAGGGCAGGGAAAAAACCACCCAAAAAATGTGTACATGTATAACAAAGAAGACAGAGGGGAATGTACATAATTCTAAATTAAAAAAGTATATATGCGGTTCTCCGCCAGAATAGGGACCATTTACGTAAAATCACTTTTTTTGCATATTTATGGACAACAGAACTTGTCTGACCAAAAGTAATTTAAGATCGTCGTTAAACTTCTCCAAAAATTCTGAATTAAAGTAAACCGATGATTTGTGTCATTTAAATTCAATTACAATCATTGAGAAACTTATTTACGCGCCAAACAGCCGAGAATATTCAAGGCGCTATAACTTTACGTAAATGGTCCCTTTTCTTACGGTGTTCCTCATATATATCTATACTTACCGATGATTCCAGGGGCATAAACGGCCTGGCAGGACTGTGCGGAATTCAGCGTCAGATTCCGCCGAGTCGCATCCGCTTGAGTATCCGCACAGAGACAGGTTGTCAGCGTGGAATTCCGCGGGTCCGGACCACAAGAGCCACCATATCGATTGTGAACTCGAGTGCAGTCACTATTGCAAACGAAACAGGTGATGTACGTGTTGAGAAGAGGGGTGGAGCAACCGGCTTCAAATGGCAAAACCACCGTCCCCACAGAATTTGAACTGTTCTTATATTCAATCGTTATTATCCCATCCGCCAAATCTATATTATATGTTATATGTATAAATGCGCGTTAAAAAAATACAAAAAATACAAAAAAACGAGAATAATAATCATTATAATCAATTTGAATGAGTGAATGAGTGAAATTGTGAATTTTGAATTTTGAATGTGGAGATTCCCGTATATACCGAATAAATAATGATAATAATAATAATAATTTAAAAATTAAAATGGGAGACGGACTGTAGGTGGTCGTTTGGTTGTTGCTCGAGTCAAATAATTTAAAACTCGCAGAGTTGAGGGGTGAAATGGTGATGGATGGATCCAGAGATCCAGAAATGGACATGGAGAAAACAGTCAGGGTGACGACGACTCCAGTGCACATCCTGACGAAGGAAATCCGACTCATTTTAATATGTGAGTGTGTGTGGGTAAAAAAGAACAGTTCTATATGGACGAGTGAGAAAGTGAATGGAGTAAAGAGAGTGATGAGCAAGAGACTTTTTACCTGGACTTTTATACAATTTTGAACTGTGCACTCGCTGTCATTAAATTAAAATCATGTAGACAGACAGACAGAGAGAGAGAGAGAGAGAGAGAGTGAAAAAGGATTCAAGTAAGATATATAGGAAATAGGAGATTGAGATTATGAATCATCTGGAGCGGAACGCAAAAAATCAATCGGCAAAATGCGCGCAATCTGTGTGGACTTTGGAAATCCTCTCTCATTTTATGAGAGAGCAACAACATAGCACACAGCAACAGCAAAACAGCAACCGCACAATCTCAACGTTTTTCCGATTGAGAATTGAGAGCACATGAACAATAATGATCCTTCATTCATTTACATTCTGAAGATATTGTTGTGTTTTTTTTGCACCCGATGTGCATCGGCGTATTTCAAATCGATTCATTTCTCTATATTACATCCACACATTTCTCAAAGTCACAGTTCAAGTCAAATGTTGATGACTGCGGACTGGTGTGAGAGGATTTACACATCACTATGATGATTATAGTATATAAGCGTCAAAATGAGAAGTGCATCAGGAAGTGGAGGAAATTGGGAAGATTATAGTTCAACTCGACCTCCTCGACCTTTGACCCAATTAAAATCAAATCATCAATGACAATAATCTATATGCACGATGATATATATAGCATCAAATACGAACAGCAAGACGAAGACGCGAGAGCATGATGTGGATTTTGTTTTAAAATTTTTAATTTTTTAATTTAAATTCTGTATAGCTTGTGTACGTACGAATCTATAGAATTTAGAATTCTCGGAGAGCAAGTGTCAGGGAAAAAAGGGAAATGAAATGAAAAACAAAAATAGTTAGATCATGTATGCAGGTCAAAAAAAATCGAGAATAAAATTGAGAATAAAATTGACATCGACGTGAGCCTTTTATTTCATTGTCACTAAATAACCGCAGACTCACGTATATAAAATATAAAATGATTTCGTTGTCTATTGTATATAGTTTATATGAAAATGACGATGCATCGTTTATATAGCAGACAATTTAGGATAAAAAATATTTTGAAGATGAACTTTTTGGAATTTTCAAACAAAAAGGAAATGAATGAATTAGATTATTTGGGAATTCGAATTTTGCATTCAGTTGAGAATTCAAGTCTACAATGTACTTAAATAATTATCATATTATGTATCAGCTAATTTATTCAGTGTGGAATAAAATACAAAAGAAATGCGTTCAGTAAATGATTTGGAATCTTTTGTAGCACATTCTACATTTGCCGTGACTTTTGATTTGTACAGTTTTAAATTAAAGCTTCTAATCGTCATCAAAACGTAAATTCTATACATTTTCCTTCATATCAAAAGCACTTAAGAACGCAGTGCATCAAAATGTTGGCCATACAAAAAGGGCCACAACACTTAATTGTGGCTTTCTAAATTGCCTGCAGTACAAATCCAAGATTATAAAAAAACGGCCAACAATGCTTCGACAAAATAATTTCCTTAGAATTCCCAATATTGAGTTTGTGGTCGAGTATTCTTGTGATTGTTGCTGTAGTAAGGAGCGATTTCATGGGAAATGGGTGTTGGAGTGGATGTGGATGTGAAGTCAACGACTCCATTCAGATTGCGGCTAGGATTTTGTGCACCATTTCCAGGGACATTGAGAAACGAGGAATCGTGAACTTCCCGAAGTAAATCCGATTGATTCCTTGAGCGAGCCAAATTCTGGATTAAACGCCGGCCAGTGCTGATTGAAGAGACGGAGACAACAGGCAAAGTACCCGGGATTTCATGGAGAGGTTTATTGTTGATGTTGCTGTTGTTGCTATTGCTGAATCCGGTGAGTCCTTTCGTTTTGCTCCACGTGTTGAGGACCGTTTGGAATATTTTGGTACCGAAATTGTCGTTTCGTTTCCTTCGCCACCATGCACGAAGTGTGAAATAGTAAATCAACTCCACCTTTTATTAATTAAACATTATAAATACTTAAATAATGGTGTAGAGAGAATCGCGAAAAACATTTCACGTTTTTATATATAGATTTTGTATTTTTATTTCTATATTTCCAAGTTTTAATTGAATTGGAAATTAATTAGGGAAATTAAATACCAAGCTGAGGCCGGAAAATCCCAAACAGAGTCCCATTAATCCTCCTGTATTTGCTGCAAATCCCATTCAATTCCATCACATTTTAATTTAATTAATTGATTAATTAACAAGTTTCCATGTTGATGGGATTATTTGATGATTACCCATCAAATCCGTCGGGCCGTAAAGTTGTTTTCGCACTCGCGCATACGTCGACGGCTGACCAATGAAAATGTGGACGATGGAAACATTATTGTTCCGCCTGTGTGGATCAGGAAAAAACAATACAAAATCAGGATTTATACAACAAGACAATTTCAGTGGAATAATTTGGGTGAGTTGAACGCCGTTGAGAAGTTTTTAGCGAACATTTCTTATGCCCATTCTGTGGTCTCAGTGTTTTCGTCCAAAGGATGAAATAAAATTGATAATTCAAAGTATTTTTACCAGTGAGCAAAAGATTTGTCTTGGAACATCCAATTGTTTTCATCGTACAGAAGCGGCGTGGACGTCGTTTCCATGAAATATTGAATTTCCGTGCACGTCCGCAAACAATCCAACGAACAATTGGTTTTCGATCCTTGCAAAATGTAATTTTCTACATTCGCGGACAAGGAAAAAAACATTTTAATTGAATTATCTATTATTTTCCATATATTTGATGGAACTCTCAACTCAATTTCCTTCCGTTTTTGTTTACCATGATTTTGAAAATT
>JAIUND010004509.1:0-11789 GCA_034699125.1 Gisinianus flammeolus | reverse complement strand
CTTTATTAGCAAGTTCCACTTGTTTTTATGATTAAAAGTAGTCATAATTTGTACGTAATATTTATATCTCGCTATATATTAGTTTGGATTAAATGTACAAAAAGAAAAGAGTTGAAAGTTAAAAGTGGAATTCAAAAAAAAATGGAGAAAAAAATCCAAAGAATTCTTGTGGAATTTGAATTTCGTGTCGGGAAATCAAGTGAATGAACGCGGCTTCCTCGATTTTCCTTGAATTAAATAAAATGTTAAAAGTTTGTGAACCGACAGTAGGTATAATATAGTTTTCACACACATTCGAATACTCTGGAATCTGGAATGAGAAAAATACAGAGAGAAAACTCGAGGGAAACGGCGATATCCTTGACAAATCTCCACAAAACTTCAAACCCACAGAAATAAATTGACTCACAGCAGTGTTGTATAATTCCACTTTTCGGTAATCCTAATTCTAGGGAATTCTTTTTGAAATTGTTTTGGCTAATTCGGAATTATAATAGTAATTCCAATTCCTTATTAATTCTTTCTGCCGCTCATTTGGTAATACAATAATTCCTATAATTCCTTCGTAATACTTTTAGGTAATACTTTTGGTAATCATTCCAATTCTAATTCCAAAAGTTCATAATTTCCCCCTTGAAAAATTGAATAAATGGCTCAACGGAAATGAACTCCATATAGGTTTACTGTAAGGAGAGATTTGACTTTTATTTAAAAAAATTCAACTCTCATCATTTGCGCGGTTGTCACTTTTTTTTTTGTCAACCAAGTACATCTGAAAAGTAAGTCCAAGACTCAGAAATTCAAATTCCCAATTTTCCATGCACGATGTTTGGTAATGAGGGCATGATTTTGTCGATTCCATATAGCAAGCACAGAAAGTCAAAGGTCAGAGGTGGATTTTGGATAGTACGTACTTTTAGCAAAATATAAAAAATCCACCTTTTGCTTCTTTTGTGCTTGCTATAAAAATTTTAAATGACTAAAAGTCAGTTATTTGACCGTTTTTTTCGAAATTTCAGGAAATTTCGAAACGAAAGATAACAAATCATGACTTGATATCAGGAATATATATGTAATCTCCTATACACACAACAAATTTGAAGCCTTTGTGTACTCTATATATAGCAAGTTAGTAACATTTTTCACTTTTTGACAAGTTTCCGATACGCCAACTTCAAAATTTCCTCAAAATGTGTTGGCCAAACGGAAATCAGTTTTGACAAAACTATTGTCATAGCCATAAGTGATTGTATTTACGATAAAAGTTTCAAAGGAATCTAAGGTTTTGTCCCCGCAGAAATTAATGGAGTTCATTGACCCAAATAGCATTAATTCCCAATTCTTTTTTTTGGTGTAGTTCCAATTCCTTAGTAATTCTTCCTACCGATGCTTTTGGTAATTCTAATTTAGTAATTTAGTACGTAATTCTTAGTTAATAGTATTAACTTAATACCACAGGATATAATATATCCTGTAATATTATATTATAATATTACATCATAAACCATGGTTAATGCCTAATTCTGGAGTTGATTCGAAAAGAATTACTAAAAGAATTATACAAGACTGTGTGGTCTCACAATTCAATTCGAATTCGGACCATCGCAAAAAAAATCCCACGATTAAACATTATACAATAATTCAGGTGAGATTTTTAATTACCCAACGAATAATTACTAAATTAGTTCTGTTCATTTACTACCTGAATTTGATTACAAACCCGACATTTCCATACAAATTCGATGTGGAAATGACGAAACTTTGTGTGTAAATTGTAAATATCTACGGAGAATTTTCTTCCTCGGATATTTCCCATTCCCACACACAGCAAAAGCAATTCTGTGAATTCTAATATAGTTTTCCATTTTCAAAATGTGAAGTTTGACATTTGCTACTAATTGTTTGCTACTAATTGTTTTATTATACATTTAGCAAAAGAGCGAAACAAGAAAGTTGTGCCTGTGTGTACAAAATATTTTGAATTGTGCAATAGTTTTTGTTTGTGTGTTTTGTAATGTAATAATATAAATTACACAATATACATACTTGTAATTTAATTGGGATTCCATCTAATTTCGTGTATTTCCCTTTTTGATTTTTGCATGTATGTATATTATATATAGAAATATATATAGAAAATATACATCAAAAGATGAAACGTCGTCGAACTCTATTTCCAGCCTTCAAACGACAATCTTCATCCTCGGCGGCTTCATATTCGCAAAATAGTAGTAATAATTCCTCCGAGTCATCCCCAACAAATCATCCGAATAATCCAATTGAATCTCATCAAAGCAGTGACAATTCGGGTTCAAATCCCATCCAGGCCAAAGTACAAATTACAAACACACAATTTCTATATAATATTATATTGATATATTTTGCCACATGATTTTGTCTGTATAAATTGTTATTTTCCCATATTTTACAAAGAAAATGACGTTTTTTTCATTCTTATTTGTATATATATGATTTATAGGATGAAGAAGAAAAAGACAACGATAGTCCGGAAATGGAGAGTGAGTCAACGGATCTGAGTATTAATGGGCATTTAAATCCATTACGAATGCACACGGTACTATGTATATAAAATATTTAAAATATATATATAGCGAATGAATGATAGAAACATCTCAATCTTGCATAATAAAATCCAAAAATGTAAATATCGTCGGTTAAGTTCACAAAGGAACTATAACGATTTTCCTTAATTTGCGGAAATGCGACGACTGCGTCCGTCTTTGTGGGTAAAATTCTGACAAAATCGAGGGTGACAGAAAAGGTCATGGCAGACAATAATGCCTCGAACCCAAAGCTCCATCTCCAGCCATTTGACCTTTGGAGCAGGCCAACGAAATTAAGGAAAATAATTATAGTTCGTTTGTGAACTTAACTGACGATATATACTTCACGTACGTATGTTTGTCTGTATTTTCTTCTGATTTGCCTTTGTTCCCCAATATATATGTTTCTTTCTACATGTTTTTGCATTAGGTGTTGGAACGGATTTTTGGGTTCCTGAACGTGTCCACGCTCCAAGAAATCCGTCAAGTATGTAAATTATGGAATTTAGAATCCACCAAATTAATGTTGAATGCCAGTTACATTGAAGCCCCACGTGTTCGTCATTCCTCCAAGCTCATCCGAGCCTGTCAAAAAGAAGAACTCCGCCTTGCCTTGGATCGACTTTTACTCGTCACCGAGTCCGGTCGCTTCCGCTTCATCACCATCAACATACCCAACATTCAGGAATTTGAATATTTCGGGCAAAGACGCGGACTCCTCCAACGAATCTCACACTTAATTTACACGGGCTCCTCCCGTCAAGAATTGAGTAAAATGCTCGAGAATTTACCACAACTGGAGATCCTGGACACGCTCTATTTAAATCTGAGTCCAGTGGAGCAACGAGTCAAAATCCATTGTCAAGGTCCAGGGCCAGGGCCAGGTCAAGATCGAGGTCAAGGTCAAGACCAAGACCAACAACAACAACAACAACAACAACAACAACAGCATCATCATCAACAACAACAACAACAAGAGCAAGATGAAGACTTGTTAATTCTCCTGCATAGACTCAAAAGCCTAAAGAAAATCCGGTATTTATCTCATTTAACTCCGTCCCTTTTCAAGGGCTACCTCATCAAGTCCACTTTGCCCTCCCTTCAGGCTCTCGAGTCCTTCAAAATTGAAGGCTCCGCCTCGGAGATTCAACAAATGTGTCAGCTGTACTTGGATCATGTCAAAGTCCTGCCCTGGAAAATCCGGGAGTTGGATTTCCATCAGTATGAAAAGCTGTCCATTCCCGCCGTCAAATTGAGCCGGAAATTCCTCGGCGTCTTCTCAGAGTCCCTTCGCTATTTGAAAATTGACATGCCGCTTCAAGTCCGACGGCGACGAGGAGTGGAACACCAGAATCCAAATCCAAATGGACCAAATGGACCTAATGGACCACATAATCCGAATCCGAATGATGACAATTTAATGTACAGTGACAATGAAGATGACGAGTGGTTCCTTCCCTCGACCATGAACCAGTTGGAGTCCCTGGAGATTTGTAGTTTCCGTCAGAAAAATGAAGAGGCCTTTGCTCGTTGTCTGTCCACGGCTCTCCAGCTCCCACGCCTTAAGAAACTCAAATTGATTTGTGGGATGGAAGGAGAATTGGATCGTGTCATTGAGAAAGTGATGGAGAATCTTCAGTTGGAGTTGCTCTCCTCCTCATCTTTTCAAGGCAGTTCCCTGGAGCAACTCCGTATTATTAATAATTTAACGGCCATGACCTCCCCCATTTTCCTCCCGTCCACTCTCTGGCCCCGTTTAAATCTACTCAAAGTCAAATTTGAGAATTGTACTGCCTTACAAGACACAAATTTCCCCGCCATTTTCAAGGAATACAGAGGATTGGAACATTTGGAGTTGGGGATTTTGTATGAAATGGAGCGGGAGAAGAATTCGGATTGGAGTTTAGTCACTTCCGGCCCGGATCCACCCAGGTCGAAAGATCAATGGACTTTTGATGAACTTTTACTGGGGAGGAAAAACAACGACGAGGACGATGACGACAATTCACAATTGCCGCCTGAATCCTCTTTGCTCAATCTTAAAGGTAAAAAAAAAAATAAGGACATCAGTGTTTTTGGTGGGAAGTTTTTGTTTTGTTGACATTGAAATATTTGAAAATAAATAATTTGTTTTGGTGTGGGTTTTTTTTTTTTTTGTGTTTAGAATTGAAAAGCCTTAAAATCTACAGCTACTGCCCGATAGAGCTCTGCCTTACGAATGATTTTATATACAATGGTTTGGTGCATATGAAGAGTCTACAAAGTGTGGAAATCCATGGTCATAATGTGCGTTCAAAATTACATGGGAGGACAAACTGCGGGAAAGATATTTGAATTTAATTTTGAATTTGAATTTGAGAAAGATATTAATTCATAATTGTGGATGTTGATTGTGTACTATAGTTTTCAGAAGAGGCGATTGAGGAGCTCAAGGAGATTTCCGGGAGTCGAGTGTGCATTGAAATATTTGAAATGAATCTTCCCGCCCCGGAAACAAGGACGAATCAAGGATATAGCCGACGGAGTCGCGGGCAAAGTTTTGAAGAGGATGAAGAGGAACGATATCAAATTCCAAGCTCCCCTTAATTGAAATCACACACAATTCACAATTCACACACACATCCTTCAGAATCCTCAAAATGTCATTGGAAATTTTAATTGCAATTTTAATTTGAAATTCCAACTTGAAGGGGATTTTGGATTTTGTTTTTTTTTTTTGTTTCTTTTTTATCAATTCGATCTCAGTTAGATCATCGAGGGACAGTTTCTCATATTTAATTATTATTATTATTATATTATTGGCATGTAATTTTAACTTGTATACACATATAAAAAAAAGAGGAGGACACAGTGGGGGGAAATTTCAAATTTGTATAGTTTTCCCGCTCTATAAATCTCTATAAATCTCTATACGGAAAGTATTCGCCACTGCCCAAATGCAACCGCAATTGTAATATGGTAATATTTAATGACAATAATATTTGTAATTTTTAATGGTAATGTGCATCATCTCTTTGGTTTTTTCTACACGATATTTCTATACACGATAAGACATATTTATTGATTGATTGTGGAATATTTCCTCATCTCATAAATTATGTAATAAAATCCGCAAACACACATTTATTTCTTTTTTCTATATATAATATACACCGTCTCAGCTCACATTGTAAAACATTTTTTCCACACATGTAATAAAATAAATTCAACTAAATAAATTCTCAAATTTCAAATCCATATTATTATTGAATTTACGCGCGCATATCTAAAAGAAAAACATTCTTTTCAAATCCCGTGGGAATTTTCCATCATTTCACGAGAATTGAATTCTTTTGTCTTTGTCTCACGTGGTTACGAAATAAATTTCCGGGACTGAAATCAAACTTGGCGCTGGGCAAAAATCAACAACCGCGATCCTCAAAATGACTTTACCTTTTGCGGGAAATTTAAATTCAAATCGAATACTTTTGAATTGATTGTGCACGTGCGGATGCGCAATTAATTTGAGTCTCTCGTAATTGGGACTAATTAATTATAATTATAATTAGGCTGTAGGTAAATTTCCACGTTATTTAGTGAAGCTGTCCGTGGAGCTGTGGTAATAAGTGAGACATGGACTGGTGACAAAGAGAGAGAAAATTAATAATTATCTTTCGTTTGGGGTCGTCGACACAAAATAATGGTGACAGATGGCCGGCAGGAGTCGCCATATCTCAAGGCCAACTGTCTCAACCGACTCCTTTTTTGGTAAGCAATTCCCCACGTGTATTTGAATTTAGATTCCCGCCATATTTAATTTAAATGCCAATGGTTAAAACTGATTCATTTTACATGTGTGTGAATGATGGGATATGCATCATATTATTATTTGAAGGTGGCTAAATGGGCTTATGTGGGAGGGATTCCGGCGGGATTTGAGTCTCACGGATTTGTACAAAACTCATCCGGAGGATGAATCCCAAGTCCTGGGCGATAAATTGGCGGAGGAGTGGGCAAAAGAGTGCGATCGATGTCGGAAACTCCAGTTGAAATTGGAGGAGGAGGAAGAGCTCAAACAATCGGAGGCGGAGGGAAGGGGTGGAGGGAAGACTATGAACATCGCGACCAGGGACAAAATTAAGGCGCTCATCTGGAGGCGGAAAAAAATATTCAAATCCTGCACACCCAGTTTGATCCGGGCCATTCGCGCCGTCTTCCTTAAACGCTTCATGCTCGCCGGGCTTCTCGCATTCATTGAAGAATGCATTCTCAAGTAATGTCCTTTTCTCCCCCATTTTATAATCCATTTGTCAATATATATACAATACAATTTAAATGAGCGCGCTCACAATTCGAAATTCAAATTCAAATTCAAATTTCCCACGTTTTGTTTTAGTAAATGTGCCTTGTTTTTGGTTGTTGTTGTACGTGTTATTGTTTGGATTGTTCAGAATAGGTCAGCCGCTCGCACTGGGTTTCCTCATCCGATATTTGGGCACAAGAACGGACTATCCATTTGGGACGAAGAGGAAGGACTTACCATTGTATTTTGGATATTTAATGGCGGGAATCATTGTTTTCGTGGCTCTTGTGTATAATTTCACTCATCATCCATATTTCTTTCGGGTTTTCCACATTGGCATGCAAATCCGAGTCGCTTGTTGCTCTCTTGTCTATCGAAAAGTGAGCGAGACAGACAGAAATCCACACCCCGCCAAATACAAATAATATTCAAAATTTCAAATTTTAAATGGTGAAGATGGCGGTTGATTTTTGATTTAATGTTTTTCTTTTGCTTGTTTGAATGTGGATTTGTATATATATAATAATAGGCTACGAAATTGAGTCAGGCGTCCTTGGAGAAGACGGCGATTGGGCAAATGGTCAATTTACTGTCCAATGACGTCAGCCGGATGGATCTCATCTATTTTATTCACTATGTAATTTTTGAATTGAAATTTCCCTCCATTTTCAATTTGACCAAAAATACTCTTTTGAATAGTGGGCAGTAACAAATATGGCCGTTGGCCACATGTTTTGTCCTTTTTTTCTTTTTTTTTGCGGGAATTTTAGATTTGGATTGGACCCATTCAGCTCTTCTTGATCACAACGATTCTCTGGTTTTACTTTGAAGCGCCTTGTTTCATCGGACTCGGGATTTTCGCCATTTTCGTGCCTTGTCAAGGTACAACTAAATACGGACATGGACAAATAAATTGACAATTTTCCTTTCAAGGCGCAAATTTTTGAAAGGACCCTATACGATTTACATGTAAATCTGGGCCCACGACGCATACAAGCGCACGCTTTTCTCGATGCTAATTGTGCAACTTTGAAACCACAACACTGAAACCTCTGGCAAGGGCATGTTTGTGGTTTAGGTTTTACGATTCGCGTTTCCTGCTTTATAACTACGGTTATTAAGCAAGGTAATAATTATCTTACTATAATACTTGGTGCCAAAAACATTGCCGTTGTCAAAGTTGCAAAATCAACAGCTGAGTAACTTTTCTCCAGTGTGTGCACACCACTAAAGTTTTTTTCTGAGCTCCGGGTGCCAAGTTGTAATCGTAAAACCGTTTCTACATCCATTTTAAGAACACCCGATATTTTTTTGAGCAATTTGGAAAATAGTAACAAAATAATTTGGATCCAGAATCCAGAAATAATAGCTCTGTGGGTCATTTTGAAATCTTGCCGTGCAATAAAAATTATTCTGCCCGTACAACAAAAGTCCCCCATCTGGAAATGGTCTTAAAAAATCCAGAATACTTTATTTCATCTGTGACCTAAAAATAAGGGATTTCCTAACGTGCAAACAAAATCTATATTAACAAACGTCAGTCATCGAGTGCTGTAAATTGGCCACTTTCGACATTTCTCGCCCCAAATCAACAATTGTAGGAGTTCAAAAATTCTAAAAACCACCAGAACATGAATATGAATGTATTCTCTCTTGTCCTGTGTCATATAGATGCCATTTGCGACCTTTTTGACTCCCAAATAAATTCCCAAAGTCAATGGCTCGGCGATACAAAAGTCGGATTTTCACGGCGTAGTTTCTCAAAAATACGAAAAGTCCCCCCTCCAGTATTTACCCTATAAAAACTATTGACTTTTATCTTTCAGTATTGCCCATTCTTGTTACAATCCGTACGTGCAAACCGGAGATATGCCCTCCGCAAGTTGGGCCTAAAACAACGCCAAATCGTATCGGGACCTTTAAAATACGTACATATTGAATTTTTTTTTTTTACAACAAAAAAAAAACCCGTGTGTTCCTTGATTTGTTTGTATATAGGATTGATCGGGAGACAATTCTCACGGATTCGCTTGTCCGCCGCGCAAAGGACTGACGGCCGAATTCGCGTGACCAACGAGATCCTGAGCGCCATCCGCGTCATCAAAATGTACACATGGGAGAAACTCTTTTGCAAACTCATCAAATTGGCGAGGGAGTAAGTTCAAAATTTTCAAAAACAAATCCTCGCGCACATCCCCCTCCATTTTTATCCATGCGTACTCTTTCCAGTTTTGTATTGAAATGTATATATGGTTCAATGTAAAAAAAAAATGAAGGGACGAAGTGAAATATATTCGGCAGAATTCCTATCTGCGAACGCTCAACACGACGCTCTACTACACATCCTCCAAGGTCATCGTCTTCCTCACGCTCGTCGTTCACGTCGCCACTGGTCACCGACTGAGCGCGGAACTCGTCTTCGTCACGCTCGCTCTGTACAACAACGTCCGACTCGTCATGACGCTCTTTTTCCCGAACGCGATTGCGCAACTGGCGGAAGCGCGCGTCTCCATCATTCGTCTCAACAAATTCCTCGTAATGGATGAGCGCGCGGACCCAAACGACCCGCCAAAAGTACAAATGCAAATGAATCCAGAGCCCATCCCTCCAGTGGTGCCGAGTTTCATTAAAATCCCTGAGCCTCCTGCCCATGTGCACACGCATGCGCATTCCCTCCAACCCCCCAAAATCACGGTGAGCGTGAAGCACGTGACGGCCAGATGGGAGCCGGAGGCGGAGAAACCCACCATTCAGAACATCAGCTTGACTCTCTCATCAGGGAAGATCACGGCCGTCATTGGACAAGTCGGAGCGGGAAAAGTAATGTAAATTTTTAAACTCAAATGTTATACAAAAATCGTCGTCTTAACATGCAAAACCTACAAACTTTTTGCTCTGCCCGTCTGCGCATAAATAAGTGTTCAAACGGCTTTTTTCTTTTGAATTTTCCCGCTTGATTAAAAAACTCTTCATTTTTTTCTTTCAGACGTCCTTGCTTCACGTCCTTTTGAAGGAGTTGACCGTCTCGGAAGGGACAATTGAAGTGCTCGGGAAAGTGGCGTATGCTGCTCAAGAGCCTTGGCTTTTCTCGGGGAGTGTCAAGCAAAATATCCTGTTTGGGAAGGCCTTCGTCAAGGATTGGTATGCAGAGGTCATTGACGCATGCGCACTTTCCCATGATTTGGAATTGCTCCCAAAAGGGGACGCCACGTTCGTGGGGGAGCGCGGGAATATGTTGAGTGGAGGTCAAAAAGCTCGCGTCACACTCGCCAGGTAAAATCAAAAATCAATATTACAGATCAGAATATACAAAAAAGGACATTTGAAATTTGAAATTTGACACATTCAAAATTCCCGCCCGAAATTTTAAATAATTAAATATATATATGCCGTATTTTCAGGGCAGTTTACGCAGACGCCGATATTGTGATTCTGGATGATCCGCTTTCAGGTAGATTTTTTTTTAAAAAATAAAAAAAAGTTGCGTGATTCATGTTTTTTGAATACATATATTCTTGACAAGACCGGAGGGAAATAAAGCATTTTTTGTCGATGGTTTGGAATATATATTAGCTGTGGATGCGGAGGTGGGTCAACATTTATTTTCAAAGTGTATCAACGGGATACTGGCAAAGAAATCCCGGATCCTCGTGACGCATCAGCTCCAGTTTGTTCCCCTGGTGGATCATATAATAATATTGGATGAGGGTCGGATCATGGCAGAAGGCTCCCATCAGTACCTGGTCACTCACAAAGGGATCAATTTTGAAGAGTTGGGAGAGGACTTTCGGAACAAGATGATTAATAGACCTTTGTCGGAAATGGCCACGCCCTTGGATAGTCCAACCAATTCCCTCTCCTCCACCACATCCCGCCTCTCCGACCACACGCTCCAATCTTATACCACGTCGGAAATGAACTCTCTAAACTATCTTCACATTGCCCGCTCTTTTGCAAAAGATCAAAAACTTGGAGGAGTGACCGCAACTGGAATCGCAGGTCCTTCGTCTTCTTCAAAAAAAAAATATTTTTTTTACAGATTTTGGATGCGTTATATAGGGGAAAAGTCAAATGAATGTTTTTGATTTTGATGAGCATAGGAAATGGAGATGGTGGGAAGGAGGAGTTTGCACCCGTCGAGCCACTGGACATGATCGAGCATTTGAAGGAACAGGTGGAAGAGAAACAGAATAATGGAAAAGGGTCTTGTCGGCTATGTTACAAATATTTTCGAGCCGGATCCAATTGTTGCGTTTTCCTCCTGTTCATCTTGGTGAATCTTCTCTGTCAGGTCATATACTCGAGCTCCGAGTTCTGGCTCACGATTTGGTAATTCCACCAGTTTGAAAAGGATGGGTGACCTAGGTTTTGCTGATCAAAACACCATTGTGGATCAAAAACCGTTTGTTGACCAAATTCGATTGATGATCAAAAACCGTTTGTTGACCAAATTCGATTGATGATCAAAAACGTTGTTTGATCTAAGTCGATTGATGATCAAAAACTTTTGTTGATCAAATTCGATTGATGATCAAAAACGTTGTTTGATCAAATTCGATTGATGATCAAAAACGTTTCTTGATCAAATTCGATTGATGATCAAAAACTTTTGTTGATCAAATTCGATTGATGATCAAAAATTTGTGTTGATCAAATTCAATTGATGATCAAAAATTTGTGTTGATCAAATTCAATTGATGATCAAAAATTTGTGTTGATCAAATTCGACTGATGATCAAAAACGTGTGTTGATCAAATTCGACTGATGATCAAAAACGTGTGTTGATCAAATTCGACTGATGATCAAAAACGTGTGTTGATCAAATTCGATTGATGATCAAACAGATTTTGCTGATCAAATTCTAATGATGATCAAACAGATTTTGCTGATCAAATTCTAATGATGATCAAACAGATTTTGCTGATCAAATTCTAATGATGAT